>JXCR01137073.1:155625-213881 GCA_002079205.1 Phalaenopsis hybrid cultivar
TATATATATATATATATATATATATATATATATATATATATGTATAAACTGTTTTGTGTCAAATAGGAACAATCCTATTATTTGCCCTCTTCCGAGTGTTATAAAGAACATTAACTAATCAAGAGTTTGGTCCCTAATTCCATGGTTAAGCTGGAAGGATGACAACTGCCACTCCAAAACTCCCACTACTCCCTCACCTGAGGGCTAATAATCTCGCACAATTTTTAATCAACTAGATCAAATTGGGGATTTTAATATGTCACCTTAAAATCTCCAATTATGCATCCAACAAAGTATATTTCTCTATTTCTTTTCACCCAATCCCATGGATGACATAGTCTTCCATGAAATCAAATGTGATTCTCCCTATGTTGTAGAAATCATATACTTTTTCAGAACTTATGTCACTCAACAAGTTTTAACATTTCAATTAGTCAGATAGAAAAGTAAATGAAGATTGGAGTTCAGATCTTCACAAATTATTAACATTTAAAACTGTAGAAAATAAAATCAATTTTTCACAAAATGATATATCAAAGTAGGCAGAAGGATAAATAAGACTACTCAGAATTCATGAGAAAGATACGACAAAACACATATTTCATATATAAAAATAAGTTTACAAAACAAAAGAAATAAAAGACACAACTTATCTCAAAATCCTTCTCAATAAAATCCCTAGAAGTTCTCTCCAAGTCTTTCTCTCTTTACAATCCCACTCAATTATCTCTTAGAAGAGTAATGACGAAGAAATCTCTCACCTTCCCTCTCCTCTTACAACCCTAGAAGAAAATCTCCTCTTCTCTCCTCTTGCCTCTCACGCCAACATTCTCTCTCTCTTCCTTTCTTCTCTCACAATTCTATGAAGTCTTCTCCTTATTTTGGGCTGCCTCCTTTGAAAAAGAATTCAAACTGCCCACCAAAAGTCAACTCTTTTGAATTCAAAAGATGTGCTGATCTAGGAGACATATCCCTTGATAAAAGAATCTTCCAAAGTGTCTAGATGCATTGAATTACTGCAAAAAGTGTGTAGAGCAAGTGTCCCTTTGAAAATTCATGCAAAATTCATCTTGAACCGCCTTAAATTATAAAAAGTCATCTCTGGCACATCATGCGCTGATCTGGCGCATCATGTGTCAGTTCTCTCTCAAAAGACACATTATGCGTCGATCTGGTTCATCATGCGCCAGAATCCCAAAATTTGTTATTTTGGTTCCAAATTTCATCCTTTTTGTCATTTTTTGTTCCAAATGCCTAAAATTAATATGCCTGCAATAAAAACATGAAAATACCCTTATTTAAAGTGCAATATCATAAAAAATAAGCATAAAATATGTGCTCAAAATAGTACATTATTTGGTGATTCAAAATCCCCCAAACTTAAATGTTACTTATCCTTAAGTGACACTTTTTCTACATAAAAGCATATGACTTAGGATAGAGATTAACTTATAACTTCTATATTTTAATTNACGCCAGAATCCCAAAATTTGTTGTTTTGGTTCCAAATTTCATCCTTTTTGTCATTTTTGTTCCAAATGCCTAAAAATAATATACCTGCAACAAAAACATGAAAATACACTTATTTAAAGTGCAATATCATAAAAAATAGGCATAAATTATATCCTCAAAATAGTATATTATTTGGTGATTCAAAATCTCCCGAACTTAAATGTTACTTGTTCTTAAGTGACACTTTTACTACATAAAAGCATATGACTTAGGATAGAGATTAACTTATAACTTCTATATTTTAGTTTAATAAATAGAATAACAAAATTTAAGAAAATATTTTAATAACTTAGATTCAAATTCTAAGCCTACGAAGACTTAGTAATCAAATTTAAGATTTTTGAATCTCTATTCATTTCAGGAAGAATTGCAATTTGTCATATTAAGAACATTTAGAACATTCATATGACAAAGAACTTCATGAAAACTTTACTAGGAATGCTATTAATACTCCAATATAAGTTTAGAAAATGTAATAAAGCNTTTTAATTTAATAAATAGAATAGCAAAATTTAAGAAAATTTTTTAATAACTTAGATTCAAATTCTAAGCCTACGAAGACTTAGTAATCAAATTTAAGATTTTTGAATCTCTATTCATTTCAGGAAGAATTGCAATTTGTCATATTAAGAACATTTAGAACATTCATATGACAAAGGACTTCATGAAAACTTTACTAGGAATGCTATTAATACTCCAATATAAGTTTAGAAAATATAAAAGCTTCTTCCTTAAGTTGATTCAAGTGAAGCCAAATTTTTATTAGGCATCTCCTCAAGCTTCTCCTCACCTATTTTTCNATTTTTATTAAGCATCTCCTCAAGCTTCTCCTCACCTATTTTTCTTTTCTTTTTTTTCTTTCCACTTTTTTTTCTTTCTTTTAGGATCTTTTCAATCCTTTCTTTTCTTATTCTTTTTCTTTTTCTAGTGAGAATTACTATATCTGGATAGCCTTTAATAATTTTGAACTTTACTATCCTCTTCTTAAAGTTAAAACTCTATACCNCTATTTTTCTTTTCTTTTTTTTTTCTTTTCTTTTATTTTCTTTCCCCTTTTTTTCTTTCTTTTAGGATCTTTCAAATCCTTTCTTTTTTTATTCTTTTTCTTTTTCTAGTGAGGATTACTATATCTGGATAGCCTTTAATAATTTTGAACTTTACTATCCTCTTCTTAAAGTTAAAACTCTATACCTTTCTTCCTTTATAAATTCATATTAGTTTATGGTTTTTAATAAAGACTTATTCTTTACTTCTTACCTGAAACTCTAAAATTCTTAACACTTCAAAAATACAACCTCCTTTACGTTAAATAAAAAAAAACATAGTCTCATCTTATCATACCAAATATCTTTAACTTTATAAAAAATTTTACCAAAATTTACTACAATATTTATAAACATAAGTATAGTCATTTAAAGTTAAATCTTAATATCCCAGACCCTGTTAAATTAATTTTGAAAATATAGTTAATTGAGGACAAATAAAATTTAGTTTACTTCTTTTCAAAATAAATTTTTATTTCCCCCAAACTTACATTTTTAAGTGATTTTTAAAATATTTTTAATATAAATTTGAGTAGGTGAAAGAAAACAATAAATGCATGAAAATAAAAATTGACCTGTAGAGAATTTCTGGCTTTGAAAATGGGCTCTGTATACTGTAGGTACTGATTGTAAAACTACATACAGACTTTAAAGCATTAAAGAAAACAAAATATATTCTAAAGTACTTGCTGAGAATTAAAAATAGAAATACAAAAATTGAAAAACTAAACTGAAAATACTAAAATTACAAAAAAAGTGAAAGTCTACAATTACTTTACTGATTCAGTTCACAACACAACATGAATGTTTTTACTACAACAAGTTTTAAATAAAATTTCAACACATTACAATCACAAATAACAAACAAACATCAAAACACACTAAAATAAACTTATAAAAATCAATCCTCATCTCCTTCCTTATCATTATCAGAATCTTCTTCTTCTCCTCCTTCTTCTTCTTCATCATGAATAGGAGCATAGGGAGTGAAACTGGGGCAAGCAAGAAAGTCCACATTAGGTGCATCCCTAAGATGTCTTACCGTAGCATTTTCAAAATCAATATCATGTTGAACTCTCCTCTACTGATATTCATAATTATAAGCATTTCTTGTTCCTATCTCTCCCTACAGAGTTTAGATATTAATTATGTCCATTTGTTGAATCATCAGTTGGTCCATAATACCTTCAAGTGATGCAGATCGAGAAGTAGACTCCCCTGAAGTAGATGTAGAGGGCTTATCTCTTCTTCCACCTTTAGATTCAAAAAATGATTCCACTCTTTGAGTCATATGCCTCTCAATCAGATTCTATGGTTGTAATCTTTCTTCATTTCTATGGGACTCTACTCTTGATTGTTCACATAGAGTGAAAAATAGGGCAGGGTATCCCAAACCAGCAGCAGTAGAACTACCAGCTATACTTCGAGCATGCTAAACCATAAGTGCACCAACTTCTATTGTTTTTATGTTCTGAATGCAATATTTTAGTACAGCTCTATCTTTTGTAACATCAACCAAATGATTTTTTGGCAAAAGTTTGACAGAAATGAAGTGGTATCATACTTTGGACTGAATAGTCAACATGGAAGCAGAGAAATTAACTATCTTGTTATTCTTAATTTGTTATTCTCCTCTTCCATCAGTCAAGAATTCAATTACCTCATCCAGTCATGAATCAATCATCACGAATGCATCATATTCATAAAAAAATACGCCCCTCAACCAATAAAAAATATTGATCCGATCAGCAATAAATTTAACTTGTTTACCTCTAACCAAGATGTGAACTTCAGTAGTGAACCTCAGGTTTTCATAAAACTACCAAACCATTGGAACAATTGCTACGACAGTGAAGTAGCAGAATCTTTCCCAATTTATGGCGAGAAACAATCTTTTGATCTCGCCACTTGGGTTTGCAAACACCCATTTTTTTTTATCATTCTTCTTGTCTCCATTTGAGTATTGTAATTGTGTTGGGCTTTAAAACTAACAAATCTTCATGCATCAAAATCTTTGGATGGCCTTCCTCTCTTAACTCCGGGAGCCAATTGAAAATTCTATGAAAATCCAACTAATTCCAAATAAATTTTTAAATAAAAAATCTAACTCTTCAAGCAAGATTATTTGGTAAGAAACTTTTCATCATGAGTTTTCTTTGAAATTTTTCATCAAGAATCCAAAATTTTGAACCTCCAATAATCTATTGTGATAATCAAAAAATTCTAAGTTAAAGTGAAGCTCTTACCAAGTGAAGATGAAGTCTATGGTTTTTAGCCTCTGAATCCTTCTCTTTGGCCCATAATGTGATGTCTTAGACCAAGGTATTGACGTAGGAGACAACTTAAGCAGCAAAAATGAGTTTGTCCATGCAATTTTGCGGTTTTCTAGGTGATCTAGCATGTTCAGACCTTTGGCGCATCATGCGCCAAGGCTCTGTAAATTGGCGCATCATGCGTCAATTTGGCGCATCATGCGTCAGAGCTTAAATTCTCCAAATTTATGTTACTGTGGAAATCTGCTCCGTATGGATTTATGTCAACCTCTATTTGACTCGAATAAACCTTTTTAAGCATAATTAAACACCACACTAACACAAAACTATTCACAAACAACACAAAATTCACATTTATATATAAAATTTGTGCTATTACAAACTAACATTTTTCAAGCTAACAAACATCAAATTTAGTGTTCTAAAGCAAACCAACTTCCTAAAACTGAAATCTAAAAATCAAAATTCAAAACGTAAACATATATAGTGTTCAACAATAGAAAGGAAATGCAATCCAACACAACAAAATGATTAAAACAAACAATACTAAACAGAAGTTCCGTGCATAAATTAAGTTCAAACATCTTCTTCAGTATTTTCCTCCTGGATATCTTCCATAGATTGGTAGTGCACGAACAACTTGTAGAAGGGTCGATATGGAAATTCATCAGTTGAATTTTCCTCCTAAATCCAAGAATGTTTCTTGAACATACGTACCAAACCATCTTCAATACGCCCAGTAAGTTCAAAATGTTCATGTAGTCTCCAATCTAGATGATCCAGCATTTCAGTAATATTCCCAATCACATGTATGAGATTCTGCATCTCTTTTTAAATCTTCTTGATCTTCTTCAAAAGTGCACTCGAGTTGTAGTAGGGCTGAACAGGTGATGAATTCTGAGATTCTTGATCCATCAACTCATACATATTATTTTTATCTCCCATTCTAATATAGTTGCAATAGACTTCTGGATCCATTGGCTTTCAAGGAAGAAGCACTTTTGCCCAACTTTCATAAGGAACTTGCAATTGACTATGCGGTAGGAAAATATTGGATGGATGTCCATGTCCAGTTGCAGATCCATTGACAATCAAACCCAAAATCAGTTTCACAATAATAGCTCTAACATCAATAGGTTTTTTAATTTGAAAATAATAATTTAGAATGACACTATCCTTAAATACCTTACTGATTTTCATGTTGGGCAGTCATTTTGATGCAATCAAGAAGTGTCAGGCTTTCAAAACTGGATTTAAAAATGATGAGAGAAAACTTACATTTCCATCATCTCTGGTCTCCCAATTCGTATCTTCATCTACAAGGCAGCGGTAGAGTTTATTTATATTATCTCTCGTAGGAGTAAAATTTGCATTATGGCAGATGGGCACATTCTCAATCATAAACATCTCATTTATTCTTGAAGGAGTGAATTGCACAAACCTTCCTTGCACATAGGTCGTTCTTTGGTTGATCCCATGAAGATTTGCATAAATTTTTTTTACTACAGGAACAACGACAGTGGCAGAAGTGTAGCAAAGCACTTCCTAGCGCCTCTACGCAATAGTCTCTTCCACTCAAGTGTTCGGTGCGTCGAATTCTCAATACATAAATCCTCTTTCATTGATAAGCCTCTTCTTTACTATAACTCGATCATGTAACTTCTGCGCATCAAAACTGACAAACTTTCTCCGATTGAAAATTCCAAATCTAGCGGAGTTTTTTCAGTGAGAAGCTATTGGATTTGAATCTAGTGGTTTTTCCCTCCTTTTCCCCCCTAAAATATGTTTTGGAGTCAATTTTTAGGATTTATATGGAGAAGAAACTGCAAAAAATAGCTTTTTGATAGGTTTTAGTCATTTTTGGTACCATGATGCATCATGCGCCAGTTCTTTGGAATTCGGTGCATCATGCGCCAGTTCCAAAATCTTTGCCATTTCAATTTTGATCCAATAATTTCTCAATTTTCTATAAAATTAGGAAAATAAATATGTTTCTAAATATTTTTCTCAAATACATGGACTTCATAAAGACATAAACATAAATATACGTAAAATATTTCAAACAAAAAAAAAACTCAAAAGCAATCTAAATAACGATAATAATGGGTTGCCTCCCACAAATCGTTTGGTTTAATGTCGTCAGCCCAACATTCCCTGTCTTATTCTAGGTGACCCAACATTACAGTCACTTTATAAGCTGATCTTTAACCATCAAAATATGATTTCAATATGTGCCCATTCACTTTAAATATTCTTCCAATCTTGGGGTCTTCAATATTAACTGCTCCGTAGGGATAAAATTTTATAACTCTGAATAACCCTTTCCACCTAGACTTCAATTTTTCAGGAAATAATTTCAATCTTGTATTGTATAATAAAACTTCATGTCCAGGTTCAAATTCTCTTTTTATTATCTTCTGATCATGTCATTCTTTCTTCTTTTCCTTATAAATCCTTGTATTATTGTAAGATTCATTCCTAATTTCCTCAAGCTCATTCAATTGCAATAATCTTTTCTCACCTGTTTATTTCAAATTAAAATTGAATTCTTTTATAGCCCAATAAGCTTTATACTCTAATTTAACTGGTAAGTGACAAGTCTTCCCAAAAATTAATATATGGGGATATTCCTATAGGTACCTTATAGGTTGTCATGTATGCCCATAATGTAGTACTAATCTAGTAGACCAATCCATTTTATTAGGATTAACACTTTTTTCTAAAATTCTCTTAATTTCATGATTAGATACTTCTGCTAAACCACTACTTTGGGGATAATAAGCAGTTGTAATTTTTTGCATTATATTATATTTTACACCAATTTTGCAACTGTTACATTCCTAAAATGAAACCCTCCATCAAAAATGCTTACTCTCGGCATTCCATCTCATGCAAAAAAATTTTTAATTAAAATTTTTGACACACTCCGAGCATCACATCGAGGTAAAGTGATTGCTTTAATCCATTTTGAAACTTAACCCACTGCAATCAATATATAAATATTTCCAAATGAAGGTATAAATGATTTCATAAAATCTAATCCCCATTCAAAAAAAATTTCAATTTCCAAATTAAAATTTGGAGGCATTTCATTTCTTTTTGAAATATTACCTACTCTCTAACACCAATCACATGTTTAGACATATATATTAACATCTCTAAATAGAGTAGGCCTAAAATTCAGATTGTAAAATTTTATGAACAATTCTATCATTTCCAAATTCAGAATCATGACATCTTTGGATAATTTCCTAAATTTTTTTATAAGGCACACATCGTCTCATTACTAAATATTTACTTTGTTTATACAAATATGGATCATCCCAAAAATATGACTTTGCATCATAAATGAATTTCTTTTCCTTCTATGTCATCAATCCATATGGTAAAATACCACTAACGATATAATTTACAATATTAGCATACTAAGATATTTCTCATCCTTTTACAGCATAAAGTTGTTCATCAGGAAAAGTTTCATTAATTTCTTTCTCTAAATCACGTATTTCTTCCTATTCTAGCGTAGATAGATGATCAGCAATTTGATTATCAGTCCCTTTTTTATCGATTATTGAAAAATCAAACACTTGCATAAGAAGTACCCATCTAATTAATCTTGATTTAGCATCCTTCTTTTGCATCAAATATTTAATAGTTGAATGATCAGTATGCACAACACATTTAGCTTTAATTAAATATGACCCAAACTTATCAATAGCATGCACAATGGCTAATAATTCTCTTTTAGTTGTGGTATATTTAATCTGAGCATCATTAAGAGTCTTATTAGCATAATATATAACTTTAAAAATCTTATCATATCTCTACCCTAAAACAACTCCAAAAGTATGATCACTAGCATCACACATTAATTTAAAAGGTATCTCCAATCAGGTGAAACAATTATAGGAGCAGTGATCAATTTCTTCTTCAAAGTTTCTAAGACTTTAAGGCAATCTTGATTAAAGTCAAATTTTGTACCTTTTTCTAGAAGGTGGCATAAAAGTTTAGTAATTTTTTTAAAAGTCTTTAATATATCTCTTGTAAAATCCAACATATATTAAAAAGCTCCTAAGGCCTCTTACTGTAGTAGATGGAGGTAGGTTTGATATAACCTGTATTTTTGCAGGATCTACCTCCATGCCATTTTCTAAAATTTTATGTCCAAGCGCAATTCCTCCTGCAACCATGAATTGACATTTTTACGAATTCAATATGAGATTAGTCTTTTCACAACATTCCAAAAATTTCTCTAAATGATTTAGACATATTTTGAATGAAGTTCCAAATACATAAAAATCGTCCATGAAGACTTCAATCTCTTTTTTCAATCATATCATTGAAAATTGACATCATACATCTTTGAAATGTTGCAAGTGAATTACATAACCCAAAGGATACTATAATAGGTAATGTAGATAAATCTCCTAAGAATGCATACTTCAAATGTATAGGAAGTGTTTTCAGTTCTAGTTCAGGAGGTTTCTCAATAGATGAAATCAAATTCTTATCATTTTCTGTAGGATCTAACATTTAATATTTTTTCTAAACATAGTTCAAATCCTATTTACTCACTTCCATAGATTATCATAAATTTTATCCCCATCTTTATATTCCATAAACTCCTTTTCAATTTCTCTTTCAAAAGTCCTCTTCAAATATTCATGACTTAAATATCTGCTAATATCCATTTTGAAGCATTCAATCTCTTGTTCCTTTGTAGGGTATCTCTTTGATTTTGAAAAATTAAATGTATCCTATTGATCACCAACTCTCATAGTTAGTTCTCCTTTCTACACATCTATCAAAGCTCTTTCAGTGGCTAAGAATGGTCTTTCTAAAAGGATAGGAATTTTTTTATCTTCCTCCCTATCTAAGTTAATAAAGTCCACAAGAAAGATAAATTTATCTACTTTTACTAAGACATCTTCTATAATGCCTTTAGGATAGGTAATCAAATGATCAGCTAATTGAAGAGCTATAGTTGTAGGTGAAATATCTTCTAAGCCCAACCTTCTGAAATTAATAATGACATAAGATTAATATTAGCTCCTAAATCACATAAAGCTTTTCCATAAAATCATTCACCATTAGCACAACAAATTGTAAAATTTCTAGGATCCTTAAGTTTTTCAGGAAGCTTTTTCTGTATTATAGTGCTACACTCTTCACTGCATGCCACAGTCTCATTATCTACAAACTTCATTTTCTTATTAAGTATATCCTTCATGAACTTCACATACTTGGCATTTGTTCCAAAGCTTAAGCAAATGGTGTTTTTATCATTAATTTCCTCAAAATTTCAAAAAAATTCAAAAATTGATTATCTCTGAGTTTTTGCTTCAATCTTTGAGGAAATGAAAGTGGTGGTCTTTCTACAGTAATTTTCATTGGTTTAATAGAACTTTCTGTTTCAAAATGAAAATCTTCACCAAATTTTTTATTTTCCACCTCATCTATTTCAACTTCAACTTCTTGTTGAACTTTATTTTCTAAGTCTTTTTCACCTCTCAGTTCAATAGTTTTAATTTGCTCTTTGTTCTGATCTTTAGGTTTACTTCAACATTACTAGGCAATGTTCCTGGAGGTCTATTGCTATGTGTGGTAGCAATACATACTAATTGGTTTTTCATGTTTCTGATTACATCTCATTAACTTTGTAATTGATTACCCATTTGCAATATCAATTCATCCATTAATAACTTTTTCTCCTTACTCTACAAATTATTAAATCTTGGGGTAATAAGGTTTATAAGCTTGATTCCCTTGATTGTTGGAGTTTCTCAATGGGATAGCAGTAATGTTTCCCCATTGTAGATATGCGGCATTTGACTTATTATTACTCCAACTAAAGTTTGGATGATTCTTCCATCCAGGATTATTAGAACATTTGATTATTGCATTTGAAGTCCCATAAGAAGATTTAGATTCTATCATTTTTCCTAATGAGTTCTCCTCAAGCACAGGTGTTGTCTGAGAATAATTCATTCCATATTGATCTATCTTCTTCGATATAACAGCTATTTGGGCAGCTAACATGGATATTGCATCAGAATCATAAATACTAGCTACTCTTTTTGGATTTACCCTTTCAGAGGGCCATCAAAAATTATTAGTAGTCATCTCTTCAATTAATGAATATGCTTCATCGAATGATTTTAACATTAATGATCCACCAGTAGCAGCATTAATTATCGATCTAAGAGATTGATCCCTACTTACTGCTTATATGCAACAGTATAACAATAATTTTGATTATATTTTTCATTTAAATTTTCTTATTTTGCAACAAAACCAAAAACTTGATCCTGAAGAAAAATAAGAATTTAACTTTTAATTTATATATAGTGGTATACTCGGCAAGTATACGTATCGTTATCAAGCAATAAAAGACTTTTTCATAAGGACCTGAATATCAAACCCACACGTAGATTATGCAATATGCACTTTTAGAAACTTTTTATTTTTAAAAAGATAATTATTTAAACTAAAGATGGTTCTTATAGTAATGAAAATTAAAATATTTTTGGTATTTTCAATATTTTGATAGAACAATACAATTTAAAAAGATAACTAGAGTATTTGCAGAAGAAAAGCACTAAAGATGAAAAATATACTTCTTCTTATCATGAATCAGTAATAAGTAATAGGAATTCTGTTGTGGAAGTATGCATATTGTGTTGTGGCAAATAGGAGCAATAGTATTCTTTATCCTTACTAGAGATGTTATAAAGAACATTGGCTAATTTAAAGTTTGAATAGTTCTGAAGATCGGCTAGGAAGGGAAGATACTAGCTCTCACTTTAGAATTCCCTCAGTTCCCTCAACCTGGGGGCTAACATTCTCGTATCAGAACCTAAAATAAAATAATAAACCAAGTTGGGGGCTTTAACCTGTCACTTTAAAGTCTTCTAACTCTACACCCTTCAATGAGTATTTTTCTATTTATTTGCACTAAATCACATGAACTAGATTCTCATTCATACAACCTCATGTGATTCTTTCCAATTTTTGACTAAGACAATACCAGCCCGGTTCTTACATATTCTCACAACAAATTTTAACATCTAGATTGGCCAAATCAAGAAGTAAATGAAGTGCATGGATTAAAATCAATATAACTTCTTCCAACATTAAAGATCAACACTCTCCACAACTTCCATCCAACACTTAATTACGTATCATTTTAAGAAGAAAGATAGAGAAAACTACTCATAATCTATGAAGAAAATAGAACCACACTTTAGTTTAAAAGTAGAAATCATTATTCAACTAACAACAAGTCTCAATTAAAAGCAAAAGTAGTCTAAAATAAAAGATAAAAACTTATCTCAAGTCCTCCACCAAACTCTTGAAATCTCTTATGAATCTCTTCTCTTTTACAACACTCTCAATATAAAAACTAAAATAAAAATGATAAAATAAATATGTGGTGCCTGAAAATCTCTCCGAACTAAAGAACTTTCAAAACTTTCTCTTTTCAAGCACACTTTCAAAGACTCAATCTTCATTCTCTTATAAATATCCAAAAGGTGCCTTGGTATTTCTTTAAAATATGTCTTGTTCAATGTATTTCTCCAAGAGATGCCTCCTTTCGCAATAATTTTTGTCCATGGTGGTTGTAACCACCTATTACGCCAATGGGTGCCTCAAAAACCTCTTTAAAATTCGTAAAAACCAAATTTACTCATCCAATATTTGCCACTGGCACTTAAGCACACAGGCACTTAGGCGCAGACTTCTATGTTTAACCGGCGCTTAGGCACCAAAATACCATTGCCTTAATTTCTCCTATTTGCTCCTAATTTGATCATTTTTTACTCCTTCAAGCATTTTTTACCTTTTTACCTGTATCTGAAAGAAGAATACACAAATACCTTCCATTAAAGTGCAATATCTCAAAAATAGGTATAAAAATGTTTCTAAAAACACTATATATTTTAGGTGTATCAAAATCCCCCAAACTTAAAATGTTGTTTGTCCTGAAGTGACACTTCAATCTTTAAAAACTAAATAAGTATGATATGTATATGATTTTCTTTAGGAGTTACTAAAATTCAGATTTAGAAATATAGTAATCTAATTTAAAAAAACATATTCAGTAATTGAGACCAACTTAAAGTTTAGAAATTCTTAATGTTAAGAAAGATGAAAATTATTCAGTAAATGAGACCAACTTAAAGTTTAGAAATTCTTAATGTTAAGAAAGATGAAAATACAATTCCTATCTAATTCAAAAATATTGTAAATTTTCCAAATTTAGAATTTAGTCCTTTTATTTTCTCTACTTAAAAATTTTTATTTTAAATAATTTTACTATATTTTATCCCTAAGCTTAAGAGTTTCTCAAGTCTTATACTTTAAAAAGATCAAATGTGGAACCAATTTTTTATTAGATACTAATCCTCGAGCTTCTTCTCCCTAACTTTTTATTTTTTTTTTTCTTTTTCTTCTCTTCTCCTTTTTTTCCCTTTTTTTTCTTTTCTTTTCTTTTTCAAGCAAGTATTACTATATCTGGATAGTCCTTTAATAATTTTGAATTCCACTTCTCCTTTCCTAAAGAAAAGTCTTGATATAAGTCTTTTACTTATAAATATAATAATAGTTTCGAAAATTATTTTAATAAAAGAAATTTAAGTTTGAAAAATAAAAGTCTAAATTATCTAAATTTTTCAAAAATACAATTTTTCTTACTAAAGATAGTTACAATATATTAAACATTTTCTACACTAAAAACATTTAACTTGAAGTTTTTCTTCATTACTAAAAAATTTCAACTAAATTTTTTCACTCATTTATAAAATCAAAATTTTCTTCATTACTAATTCCCCTCTCTCTCAAAATTCTCCATAATAATTATTTCAATTCGAGGCTAAAAATAACACAATTTTCACACAAAAAAACTTATATTAATTTACAAAAGAGTACAAATACAATTAACACTTAATTCTCACTCCAAGTAATTTCAGATGAGAAAATTTCCTAAATTCAAACCCTTAACACTTATATTACAATTAAACTCATAAATAATCATAACACTAAAAACAAACACTAACATGTAAACACAATGACTCCAAAAAAATAAACTCAAACATAGAACTTAATTTCACTCTTCATTTGATGGGACAAACTCAAGTCTTTCATTAGTCTCTCCTGGGGCAATTAGAATATGAAGTTGATAAAATGGACGGTGGTGACGTGCTCTAATACAATCTTCTTCAATCCACTTTTGCTTAAGAAACATCTCCTTATCTACTTCCTCTATATAACTAGCGTGGCTAAATTGCATTTTCAATTGCCATCCATTATGCTCAAGATCTGCATGAATCTTCAATACCTTAGTCTCTAGTAAAGACATGGTATTTTCAATTTTGATGATCTTCTCTGATATCCCTTCAATAGTAATGGCTAAGAAACCGTTATACATCTCTTGTGCACTTTGACTAATGAATTTCTTCCTCATCGTCTCTTCCTTGTTCTTCAAATCCATCTCCCATGAAGGCATATCCATCTCCCATGAAGACATCATCTTAAAATCTCTCTCTCTCTCTCTTAGACTTTAGGGCTAGAAATGATCTAAGGTGAAATTCCTTCACAAATCCCTTCTATTTATAGGCCTAAATCCTTCAAATAACTCCTAGGCATGTCTAAAAACTACCTTAGCATGTTTTTGCAAACTAATTGGCGGTTTTCCTTTCTAGAATTTGAATTTTGCACATGTGTTAAAACTGTCGCGGTTAAGCGCCAAATTTGGTGCTTAAGTGCCAGTGCACATTTTTGCACTAGTCAACTCAACGTCCAAATTCGTATTATAACATGTCTAAGTCACTAAATAAAATCTTAAAATCAGTACTAACACATAATAATCTCAAAAATAATTCCTCAATTTTCTTAATCACATATAAAACAACAATCAAAACAAAAATACTCAGATAATTATGGGTTGTCTCCTATAAAGTGCTTGGTTTTACGTCGTCAGCCTGACATAACCAGTGCTTATTCCAGTCGACCCAACATCATTCCATCATTAAACTTATGCTGGTCCCTTATAAAATAAGGTTTCAGTCTATGTCCATTAACTTTAAATATTTTCTCAGACTTAGGATCTTTAATATCCACCGAACCCATAAGGATAAACTTTTATCACAACAAATGAGTCCATCCACCTAGACTTAAGTTTGCCTGGAAATAATCTTAACCTTGCATTATATAGCAAAATTTGTTGCCCTGACTGAAAATTTTTAGTAGGAGTTAAGTTCACAGCTCCATAAGGATAAACTTTCATCACAACAAATGGGCCCATCCACCTGGACTTAAGTTTGCCTAAAAATAATCTTAACCTTGCATTATATAGCAAAACTTATAGCCCTGACTGAAAATTTTTAGTAAGAATCTTTCAATCATGCTACATTTTCATCTTTTCTTTATAAATCTTCTGGCTAAAAATTTTTAGTAAGAATCCTTCGATCATGCCACATCTTCATCTTTTCTTTGTAAATCTTAGCACTCTCATAAGATCCATTCCTTATCTCTTCAAGCTCATTTAATTGTAATAATCTTTTCTTACCAGCATCTTTCAAATTATAATTGAACTCTTTAATCGCCTATTATGTTTTATGCTCAAATTCAACTGGTAAGTGACAAGCTTTCCCAAATATTAGCCTATATAGGGATATTCCTACAGAAGTTCTGTATACAGTCCAATAAGCCCACAAAACGTAGTCAAGTTTGACTGACCAATCCATTTTTGTTGGATTCATAAATTTTTCCATATTTCTTTTAATTTCTTGATTGGATAATTTAGCCAAACAACTTGCCTGAGGATCATAAGCAGGAACAATCCTATGATTTATATGATATTTCTTTAAAAATTTTTCCATTATGGCATTTCTGAAATGAATTCCCCCATCAGTAATGATAACTCTCGGCATCCTAAATCTACAAATTATGTTCATTTTCAAAAATTTTGTAACACTTTGAGCATCACATTGAGGTAAAGCAACAGCTTCTATCCATTTGGATACTAGTCCACTGCTAACATAATATATAAATTTTCAAAAGATGGTATAAATGGTCCCAGGAAATCTAATCCCCAAACATCAAATATTTCAACTTCTAGGGGCATCTCATTCTTTATATTTCCTACTCTTTGACATGGATCACAAGTTTTGATATAAGTATTAACATCTCAAAAAATTGTATTCCAATAGAATCCATATTGTAAAATTTTCTATGTTATTTTATCAACACCAAAATGTCCCCGAAAATAAAAATTATGACATTTTTGGATAATCTCATAAGTTTTTTCTAATGGTACACATCTTCAACTAATCAGATTCTTTTCTTGTTTATATAAAAATGGGTCATCCCAAAAATAAGTTTTAGCTTCAGAAATAAATTTCCTCTTATGTTGGTATGTCATTCCATAGGGTATAATTTCACAAACAATAAAGTTTATAACGTCGGCATACCATGAAACACGCCACTCATTAATAGTGAACAATTTTTCATATGGAAAATGTTCATTATTTTTTCAAAACTGAATGATTTTTCTAACTCAAGCCTGGACAAATGATTAGGAAATTGATTTTCAATCCCCTTCTGATCTACTATTTCAAAATCAAATTCTTGCAAAAGAAGAATCCATCTTATAAGTCTAGGTTTAAGATCCTTTTTTTTCATTAAGCACTTAATAGCAGAATGAACTGTATGTACTATACAATGAGTTCCAATCAAATATGATCTAAATTTATCAAAGGCATATACTGTAGCAGAATGATCCGTATGCACTATACAATGAGTTCCAATCAAATATGATCTAAATTTATCAAAGGGTAGAATGATTTGCATGCGCTACACAATGAGTTCAAATCAAATATGATCCAAATTTATCAAAAGCAAATACTATTTCTAATGAATCTTTTTCAGTAGTTGTAGAATTAATTTGAGTTTCATTTAGAGTTTTACTAGCATAGTAAATAACATTGAAAATTTTATCATATCTTTGTCCTAAAACAGCTCCAATAGCATAATCACTAGCATCACACATCAATTCAAAAGTTTTTTCCCAATTTAGTGAAACTATAATTGGTGCGTGCAGTGATTAATTTTTCTTTTAATAACTTAAATGCTTTTAGGCATTCCTCATCAAATTTAAAAATTGCATCTTTCTTCAGTAAATGGCATAAAGGATTAGCAATCTTTGAAAATTCTTTATTATATCGACTGTAGAATCCAGCATATCCTAAAAAACTCCTAATTTCCCTTACATTTGTTATATAAGGTAAATTAGTGATCACTTGAATTTTAGCAGGATCTACTTCCATAACATTTTCTGATATTTGATGACCTAATACAATTCCTCCTACTACCATAAATTGACATTTTTCCAACTTATATTTGATGACCTAATACAATTCCTCCTGCTACCATAAATTGACATTTTTCTCAATTAAGGACTAAATTTGTTTCTGATACAATTCCTCCTGCTACCATAAATTGGCATTTTTCCCAGTTAAGGACTAAATTTGTTTCTCTAATATAATTCCTCCTACTACCATAAATTGGCATTTTTCCCAATTAAGGACTAAATTTGTTTCTTCACGGAGGTTAAGAACTTTGGATAAATGTTCTAAACACGATTCAAATGAAGTTCCAAACACTGAAAACTCATCCATGAATACTTCAATCCCTTTTTTAATTAAATCACAAAAAATTGCCATCATACATCTTTGAAATGTAGCAGGGGCATTACATAAACCAAAGGGCACTCTTCTAAACGCAAAAGTACCATAGGGACTGGTAAAAGTTGTTTTCTCTTGATCCTCAAGAGATATTTGAATTTGGTGATAACTAGTATATCCATCCAGAAAATAAAAGTATTTTTGCCCAGCTAGTCTATCCAGCATTTGATCCAGAAAAGGTAATGGAAAATGATCTTTCCTAGTGGTAAGATTTAATTTTCTATAATCAATACATACTCGCCACCCTGTACTTGTCTAATGGGTATTAACTTATTATGTTCATTCACAGTTACAGTTACTCCTCCTTTTTTAGGAGCGCAGTGAATTGGACTAACTCATGTACTATCTCAAATAGATAGATGAATTCATCATCTAGCCATTTTAAAATTTCTTTCTTTACAACTTCTTTCATAAAAGGATTCAGTCTCCTTTGAGGATCAGCTATGGGTTTGCAATTCTTTTCCATATGAATTCTATGCATATAAATTGAAGGACAGATTCCTTTAATATCAGCAATTGTCCATCTAAAGGCTTTCTTAAAATTTTTCAAAATTTTCAGCCTTTCTTCATCTTCCATTGTTAATTTTGAGGAAATTATAATTTGTAAAGTGGAGAAATCTCCTAAAAAGGAATGTTTTAAATGAAAAGGAAGTAACTTCAACTCAAGTTCTAGAGGTTTTTCAATAGATGGATAAAATCATTTATCTTTGTCTAACGTGTCCAAAATTTCAAAACTTTCTGAAACATAGTTTGAATCTTCCTTAAAAAGATCTTCACATTGATTTAATTCCTCTTCTTGCTCATGTTCCAAATCTTGTAATTCAGATTTTTCTTCATAAGTCATTTTGAAAAGCATTCAGTTAGATATCTTATAACATCCATTCTAAAACATTCATCATCTTTACCTTTTGTAGGGTATTTCATTGATCTTGAAATGTTAAAAGTAACAGTTTGATCATTGACGCGCAATGTTAATTCCCCTTTCTGCACATCTATCATTGCTCTTTCTGTGGCTAGGAAAGGTCTCCCCAAAATGATAGTCACTTTATCTTCCTCCATATCTAGCACAATGAAATAAACTGGAAAGTTAAACTGATCCACTTTCAATAGGACATCTTCTATAACTCCTATGGTTAGGAAAGGTCTCCCCAAAATGATAGTTATCTCTTTATCTTCCTCCATATCTAGCATAAGAAAGGTCTCCCCAAAATGATAGGTATCTCTTTATCTTCCTCCATATCT
This sequence comes from Phalaenopsis hybrid cultivar, assembly GCA_002079205.1. Lineage (NCBI taxonomy): Eukaryota > Viridiplantae > Streptophyta > Magnoliopsida > Asparagales > Orchidaceae > Phalaenopsis > Phalaenopsis hybrid cultivar. The sequence continues at coordinate 174,439 of JXCR01137073.1, forward strand.
AGCACAATGAAATCAACAGGAATGACAAATTAATCCACTTTCACTAGGACATCTTCTATAACTTCTTTAAAGTATGTTATCAAATGATCTGCTAACTGTCGAGTTATAGTAGTAGGGGTTATTTCTCATAATCTCAATCTTTTAAATATTGATAATGACATAAGGTTAATTCTTGCACCTAAATCACATAAAGCATTCCCATAAAATATGTCTTCTATTGCACATGAAATTGTAAAGCTACCAGGATTTTTTAAGCTTTTCAGAAAGATTCTTCTAAATTATTGCATTGCACTCCTCACTAAGTGCAACAGTCTCATTATCTTCAAACTTCCTTTTTCTGTTGAGATATCTTCATAAACTTTACATAGCTTGGCATTTGTTCTAAGGCTTCAACAAATGGAATATTGATTGTAAGCTTCTTAAATATTTCCAGAAATTTTAAAAATTGCTTATCGAACTTCTGCTGATAGAGTCTCTGAGGAAATGGAGGTGGTGGTTTTTCCAAATCAATTTTTGGGGAAGAAATTGGTCTTCCAGAATCTTTTGGAGTGTCCTCTTTTGATTCTTCAATTTCTTTATGAACCTTACCTTCCAACTCTCTTCCGCTTCTAAGTTGAACGGATTTTACTTTCTCTTTATTCTGGTCTTTTGGATTTGATTCAGCATTACTAGGAAGTGTTCCTTGGGATTTATTTCTCAATGAATTTGCAATTTGCCCAAGTTGATTCTCAATATTTCTAACTGCAGCTCCTTGACTTTGTAATTGATTTCCCATTTGTAACACCACTTCTTTCATAGATAACTTCTTCTCTTTAAATTGTGTTTTACTGTTGAAACTTGGAGGATAAGTAGATCAATAATTATTATTCCTTTGGTTGTTCCAGTTTCTCAATGGGTTTACTTGGTTTTTCCCCCATTGCTGATTATTACCACCCGAATTGTTATTCCAGTTAAAGTTGGGATGGCTAATCCAACTTGGGTTATAATAATTTGTATACGAGTTATTCTGTTTGTTATTTATGACATTTAAAGTTTCTAATGATGCTTGAGAATCTACCATTTGGCCTAATGAATTCTCTTCAATCATGGAAATTGGTTGAGAAAAATACATTACGACTTCTTTGAAATTGCAACAACTTGATTTGCTAACATGGTAAATGCATTAGTTTCATGAATATTGGCTACTTTCTTAGGATTCACCCTCTTAGAATGCCATTAAAAATTATTGGCAGCCATACTTCAATTAAAGCATAAGCGTCATGAAATGGTTTTGACATCAATGAACCATCAGTAGCGGCATTGATAATTGATCTAAGAGATCTAATTAATCCGTTTTAAAAAGTTTGAATTATTTACCAATCTGGTATAACATGGTGCAGACACTTTATTATGAGTTCTTTAAATCATTCTCATGCTTCATAAATAGATTCCCCTTCAAATTAATTAAAAGATGTAATATCATTTTTAAGCTTTGCAGTTTCTTATGGTGGAAAATATTTAGCAACTCTGATAGATCGTTGGTGGAAAATATTTAGCAAGGAATTTTTGTGCTAAATCACCCCAAGTTCTGATAGATCTAGATGTTAATGAATTCAATCACATCTTAGCTTTATCCCTCAGTGAGAAAGGAAATAACCTAAGTCTTATGGCATCATGAGATACACCATCATATTTAAATGTAGCGCACAATTCTAGAAAATTGGCAAGATGTAAATTTGGATCTTCAGTTAGTGATCCCCCAAACTGATTATTTGAATCCATTTGGATAATAGCTGGTTTAAGCACAACTGAATTAGCTACTACAGTAGGTTTTGGAATAGTACAATGAAGTTCATCTACAGTAGGGTTAGCATAATCTCTTAAAGGTCTAAACTCTTTATGAATTTCAGCATTTTGATCATTCTGGTATGCCATTTCTGTAATTTTTTTAGATTTTTCAAGATTTTTAATTTTTTTTTTTTGTTTTTCTAATTTTTCTAATAGTTCTCTCGAATTCAAAATTGTAGGGCACTAGTCCTTCAAAACCTGAACTACACATACACTAACATATAATAAAATTAAAATAAACACACTCAAAATAAGATACAATAACTTTTAAAGTATAAATAAAACTTTCTACAAATAGAAATTTACTTTTAAAATCAATTTCTCCCCGACAATGGCGCCTAAAACTTGATCCCAACTTACTACTTTTATGCAACAGTATAACAATAATTTTGATTACATTTTTCACTTAAATTTTATTATTTTGCAACAAAACCAAAAACTTGATCCTAAAGAAAAATAAGAATTTAACTTTTAATTTATATATATTGGGATACTACGCAAGTATATGTATCGTTATCAAGTAATATAGGACTTTTTGATTAAGACCTGAATATCGAACCCACAGGGAGATTATGCAATATGCAGTTTTAGAAACTTTCTATTTTTAAAAAGACAATTATTTAAACTAAAGATGATTCTTGCAGTAATGAAAATTTAAAGTTTTTTGGTATTTTCAATATTTTGATAGAACAATAACAAGTTAAAAAGATAACTAGAGTATTTGCAGAAGAAAAACACTAAAGATGATAAATATCGTTCTTCTTATCATGAATCAGTAATAAGTAATAGGAATTATGTTGTGAAAGTATGCAAATTATGTTGTGCCAAATAGGCGTAATAATATCCTTTATCCTTACTAGTGATGTTATAGTGAACATTGGCTAATTTAAAGTTTGAATAGTTCTAAAAACCAGCTAGGTAGGGAAGATATTAGCTCTCACTCTAGAGTTCCCTCGATTCTCTCCACTTGGGGGCTAACATTCTCGTATTAGAACCAAAAACAATAAAACAAGTTGGGGGCTTTAACCTGACACTTTAAAGTCCCTAACTCTACACCCTTCAATGAATATTTCCCTATTTATTTGTGCTCAATCATATGAACTACATTCTCATTTGATAGAACAATAATAAGTTAAAAAGATAACTAGAGTATTCGCAGAATAAAAACACTAAAGATGATAAATATTGTTCTTCTTATCATGAATCAGTAATAAGTAATAGAAATTCTGTTATGGAAGTATGCTAAATGTGTTGTGCCAAATAGGAGAAATAATATTCTTTACCCTTACTAAAGATGTTATAAAGAACATTGGCTAATTTAAAGTTTAAATAGTTCTAAAGACCAGCTAGGCAGGGAAGATACTAGCTCTCGTTCTAGAGTTCTCTCGATTCTCTCCACCTAGGGGCTAACGTTCTCATATTAGAACCTAAAACAATAAAACAAGTTGGGGGTTTTAACCTGTCACTTTAAAGTCCTCTAACTCTACACCNTTCTTATTCTTTACTTCTTGCATGAAACTCTAAAATTCTTAACACTTCAAAAATACAACCTCCTTTACTTTAAATAAAAAAACATAGTCTCATCTTATCATACCAAATATCTTTAACTTTAGAATTGACCTTCATTAATAAAAAATTTTACCAAAATTTACTATAATATTTATAAACATAAGTATAGTCATTTAAAGTTAAATTTTAATATCCCAGATCCTGTTAAATTAATTTTGAAGATATAGTTAATTGAGGACAAATAAAATTTAGTTTACTTCTTTTCAAAATAAATTTTTATTTCCCCCGAACTTACGTTTTTAAGTGATTTTTAAAATATTTTTTATATAAATTTGAGTAGGTGAAAGAAAACAGTAAATGCATGAATATAAAAACTGACCTGTAGAGAATTTCTGGCTATGAAACTGGGCTCTGTATATTGTAGGTACTGATTGTAAAACTACATACAGGCTTTAAAGCATTAAATAAAACAAAATATATTCTAAAGTACTTGCTGAGAATTAAAAATAGAAATACAAAAAATTGAAAAACTAAACTGAAAATACTAAAATTACAAAAAAAGTGAAAGTCTACAATTACTTTACTGGTTCAGTTCACAACACAACTTGAATGTTTTTACTACAACAAGTTTTAAATAAAAGTTCAACACATTACAATCACAAATAACAAACAAACATCAAAACACACTAAAATAAACTCATAAAAATCAATCCTCATCTCCTTCCTTATCATTATCAGAATCTTCTTCTTCTTCTCCTTCTTCTTCTTCATCATGAATAGGAGCATAGGGAGTGAAACTGGGGCAAGCAAGAAAGTCCACATTAGGTGCATCCCTAAGATGTCTTACCATAGCATTTTCAAAATCAATATCATGTTGAACTCTGCTCTACTGATATTCATAATTATAAGCATTTCTTGTTCCTATCCCTCCCTGTAGAGTTTAAATATTAATTATGTCCATTTGTTGAATCATCAGTTGGTCCATAATACCTTCAAGTGATGCAGATCGAGAAGTAGACTCCCCTGAAGTAGATGTAGAGGGCTTATCTCTTCTTCCACCTTTAGATTCAACTAATGATTCCACTCTTTGAATCATATGCCTCTCAATCAGATTCTGTGGCTGTAATCTTTCTTCATTTCTATGGGACTCTACTCTTGATTGTTCACATAGAGTTAAAAACAGGGCAGGGTATCCCAAACCACCAGCAGTAGAACTACCAGCTATACTTCGAGCATGCTAAACTATAAGTGCACCAACATCTATTGTTTTCATGTTTTGAATGCAATAGTTTAGTACAACTCTATCTTTTGTAACATCAGCCAAATGATTTTTTGGCAAAAGTTTGACAGAAATGAAGTGGTATCATACTTTTGATTGAATAGTCAACATGGAAGCAGGGAAATTAACTATCTTGTTATTCTTAATCTGTTACTCTCCTCTTCCATCAGTAAAGAATTCAATCACCTCATCCAGTCATGAATCAGTCATCACGAATGCAGCATATTCATAAAGAAATACGCCCCTCAACCCATAAAAAATATTGATCCGATCAGCAGTAAATTTAACTTGTTTACCTCTAACCAAGATGTGATCTTCAGTAGTGAACCTCAAGTTTTCATAAAACTACCGACCATTGGAACAATTGCTACGATAGTGAAGTAGCAGAATCTTTCCCAATTTATGGCGAGAAACAATCTTTTGATTTCGCCACTTGGGTTTGCAAACACTCGTTTCTCTATCATTCTTCTTGTCTCCATTTGAGTATTGTAATTGTGTTGGGCTTTGAAACTAACAAATCTTCGTGCATCAAAATCTTTGGATGGCCTTCCTCTCTTAACTCAGGAAGCCATTTGAAAATTCTATGAAAATCCAACTAATTCCAAATAAATTTCTAAATAAAAAATCTAACTCCTCAAGCAAGATTATTTGGTAAGAAACTTTTCATCATGAGTTTTCTTCAAACTTTTTCATCAAGAATCCAAAATTTTGAACCTCCTAAATCTATTGTGATAATCAAAAAATTCTAAGTTAAAGTGAAGCTCTTACCAAGTGAAGATGAAATCTATGAGCCTATGAATCCTTCTCTTTGGCCCATAATGTGATGTCTTAGACCAAGGTATTAACGTAGGAGACAACTTAAGCAGCAAAAATGTAGTTTGTCCATGCAATTTTGTGGTTTTCTAGGTGATCTAGCATGTTCAGACCTTTGGCGCATCATGTGCCAAGTCTCTGTAAATTGGGGCATCATGCGTCAATTTGGCGCATCATGCGTCAGAGCTTAAATTCTCCAAATTTATGTTACTATGGAAGTCTGCTCCGTATCGCTTTATGTCAACCTCTATTCGACTCGAATAAACCTTTCTAAGCATAATTAAACACCACACTAACACAAAACTATTCACAAACAACACAAAACTCACATTTATATATAAAATTTGTGCTATTACAAACTAACATTTTTCAAGCTAACAAACATCAAATTTAGTGTTCTAAAGCAAACCAACTTCCTAAAACTGAAATCTAAAAATCAAAATTCAAAACATAAACATATATAGTGTTCAACAATAGAAAGGAAATGCAATCCAACACAACAAAATGACTAAAAAAAAACAATACTAAACAGAAGTTCCGTGCATAAATTAAGTTCAAACATCTTCTTCAGTATTTTCCTCCTAGATATCTCCCATAGATTGCTAGTGCACGAACAAGTTGTAGAAGGGTCGATATGGAAATTCATCAGTTGAATTTTCCTCCTAAATCCAAGAATGTTTCTTGAACATACGTACCAAACCATCTTCAATACGCCCAGTAAGTTCAAAATGTTCATGTAGTCTCCAATCTAGATGATCCAGCATTTCAGTAATATTCCCAATCACATGTATGAGATTCTGCATCTCTTTTTAAATCTTCTTGATCTTCTTCAAAAGTGCACTCGAGTTGTAGTAGGCCTGAACAGGTGATGAATTCTGAGATTCTTGATCCATCAACACATACATATTATTTTTATCTCCCATTCTAATCTAGTTGCAATAGACTTCTGGATCCATTGGCTTTCAAGGAAGAAGCACTTTTTCCCAACTTTCATAAGAAACTTGCAATTGACTATGCGGTAGGAAGATATTGGATGGATGTCCATGTCCAGTTGCAGATCCATTGACAATCAAACCCAAAATCGATTTCACAGTAATAGCTCCAACATCAATAGGTTTTTCAGTTTGAAAATAATAATTTAGAATGACACTCTCCTTAAATACCTTACTGATTTTCATGTTGGGCAGTCATTTTGATGCAATCAAGAAGTGTCAGGCTTTTAAAACTGGATTTAAAAATGATGATGGAAAACTTACATTTCCATCATCTCTGGTCTCCCAATTTGCATCTTCATCTACAAGGCAGCGGTAGAGTTCATTTATATTATCTCTCATAGGAGTAAAATTTGCATTATGGCAGATGGGCACATTCTCAATCATAAACATCTCATTTATTCTTGAAGGAGTGAACTGCACAAACCTTCCTTGCACATAGATCATTCTTTGGTTGATCCCATGAAGATTTGCATAAAATATTTTTACTACAGGAACAACGACAGTGGCAGAAGTGTAGCAAAGCAATTTCTAGTGCCTCTACGCAATAGTCTCTTCCACTCAAGTGTTTGGTGCATCGAATTCTCAATTCATAAATCCCCTTTCATTGATAAGCCTCTTCTTCACTAGAACTCGATCATGTAACTTCTGCGCATCAAAACTGACAAACTTTCTCCGATTGAAAATTCCAAATCTAGCGGAGTTTTTTCAGTGAGAAGCTATTGGATTTGAATCTAGTGGTTTTTCCCTCCTTTTCCCCCCTAAAATATGTTTTGGAGTCAATTTTTAGGATTTATATGGAGAAGAAATTGCAAAAAATAGCTTTTTGACAGGTTTTAGTCATTTTTGGTACCACGATGCATCAGGCGCCAGCTCTCTGGAATTCGGCGCATCATGAGCTATTTCTCTGAAATTCGGCGCATCATGCGCCAGTTCCAAAATCTCTGCCATTTCAATTTTGATCCAATAATTTCTGAATTTTCCATAAAATTAGGAAAAAAATATGTTTCTAAATATTTTTCTCAAATACACGGACTTCATAAAGACCTAAACATAAATATACGTAAAATANCTGCAAAAAATAGCTTTTTGATAGGTTTTAGTCATTTTTGGTACCATGATGCATCATGCGCCAGTTCTTTGGAATTCGGTGCATCATGCGCCAGTTCCAAAATCTTTGCCATTTCAATTTTGATCCAATAATTTCTCAATTTTCTATAAAATTAGGAAAATAAATATGTTTCTAAATATTTTTCTCAAATACATGGACTTCATAAAGACATAAACATAAATATACGTAAAATATTTCAAACAAAAAAAAAACTCAAAAGCAATCTAAATAACGATAATAATGGGTTGCCTCCCACAAATCGTTTGGTTTAATGTCGTCAGCCCAACATTCCCTGTCTTATTCTAGGTGACCCAACATTANAAAAAAACTCAAAAGCAATTTAAATAACGATAATAATGGGTTACCTCCCACAAATCGTTTGGTTTAATGTCGTCAGCCCAACATTCCCTGTCTTATTCTAGGTGACCCAACATTACAGTCACTTTATAAGCTGGTCTTTAACCATCAAAATATGATTTCAATCTGTGCCCATTCACTTTAAATATTCTTCCAGTCTTGGGGTCTTCAATATTAACTACTCCGTAGGGATAGACTTTTATTACTCTGAATGGCCCTTTCCACCTAGACTTCAATTTTTCAGGAAATAATTTCAATCTTGTATTGTATAATAAAACTTCTTGTCTAGGTTCAAATTCTCTTTTTATCATCTTCTGATCATGTCATTCTTTCATCTTTTCCTTATAAATCCTTGCATTATTGTAAGATTCATTCATAATTTCCTCAAGCTCATTCAATTGCAATAATCTTTTCTCACCAGTTTCTTTCAAATTAAAATTGAATTCTTTTATAGCCCAATAAGCTTTATACTCCAATTTAACTGGTAAGTGACAATTCTTCCCAAAAATTAATCTATATGGGGATATTCCTATAGGTGTCTTATAGGTTGTCATGTATGCCCATAATGTAGTACTAATCTAGTAGACCAATTCATTTTATTAGGATTAACAATTTTTTTCTAAAATTCTCTAAATTTCACGATTAGATACTTCTGCTAAACCACAGTTTGGGGATAATAAGCAGTTGTAATTTTTTACATTATATTATATTTTCCACCGATTTTACAATTGTTACATTCCTAAAATGAAACCCTCCATCAAAAATGATTGCTCTCGGCATTCCATCTCATGCAAAAATATTTTTAATTAAAAATTTTGAAACACTCCGAGCATCACATCGAGGTAAAGTGATTGCTTTAATCCATTTTGAAACATAACCCACTGCAATCAATATATAAATATTTCCAAATGAAGGTATAAATGGTTTCATAAAATCTAATCCTCATTCATCAAAAATTTTAATTTCCAAATTAAAATTTAGAGGCATTTCATTTCTTTTTGAAATATTACATACTCTCCAACAGCGATCACATGTTTTGATATATATATATTAACATCTCTAAATAGAGTAGGCCTAAAATTCAGATTGTTAAATTTTATGAACAATTCTATCATTTCCAAATTCAGAATCATGACATCTTTGGATAATTTCCTAAATTTTTTTATAAGGCACACATCGTCTCATTACTAAATCTTTACATTATTTATACAAATATGGATCATCCCAAAAATATGACTTTGCATCATAAATGAATTTCTTTTCCTTCTATTTCATCAATTACCACTAACAATATAATTTACAATATTAGCATACTAAGATATTTCTCATCCTTTTACAGCATAAAGTTGTTCATCAGGAAAAGTTTCATTAATTTCTTTCTCTAAATCAAGTATTTCTTCTTATTCTAGCGTAGATAGATGATCAGCAATTTGATTATCAGTCCCTTTTTATCGATTATTGCAAAATCAAACACTTGCATAAGAAGTACCTATCTAATTAATCTTGATTTAGCATCCTTCTTTTGTATCAAATATTTAATAGTTGAATGATCAGTATGCACAACACATTTAGCTTCAATTAAATATGACCTAAACTTATCAAAAGCAAACACAATGGCTAATAATTCTCTTTTAGTTGTGGTATAATTAATCTGAGCATCATTAAGAGTCTTATTAGCATAATATATAACTTTAAAAATTTTATCATATCTCTACCCTAAAACAACTCCAAAAGTATAACCACTAGCATCACACATTAATTTAAAAGGTATCTCCAATCAGGTGAAACAATTATAGGAGCAGTGATCAATTTCTTCTTTAAAGTTTCAAAGGCTTTAAGGCAATCTTGATTAAAGTCAAATTTTGTATCTTTTTTCTAGAAGGTGGCATAAAAGTCTAGTAATTTTTTAAAATTCTTTAATATATCTCTTGTAAAATTCAACATATATTAAAAAGCTCCTAACGCCTCTTACTGTAGTAGATGGAGGTAGGTTTGATATAACCTGTATTTTTTGCAGGATCTACTTCCATGTCATTTTCTAAAATTTTATGTCCAAGCACAATTCCTCCTGCAACCATGAATTGACATTTTTACGAATTCAATATGAGATTAGTCTTTTCACAACATTCCAAAAAATTTTCTAAATGATTTAGACATATTTCGAATTAAGTTCCAAATACATAAAAATCGTCCATGAAGACTTCAACCCCTTTTTTCAATCATATCATTGAAAATAGACATCATAAGTCTTTGAAATGTTGCAAGTGCATTACATAACCCAAAGGGCATTTGCCTAAAAGAAAACGTTCCATAAGGACTAGTAAATGTTGATTTCTCTTGATCCTCTGAAGTAATAGTTATTTGATGATAACCAACATATCCATCTAGAAAATAAATTTATTTATGTCCAGCTAATCTATCCAACATCTGGTCCAAAAAGGGTAAAGAAAAATGATCCTTCTTAGTGGCCGAATTTAGTTTTCTATAATCTATGCAAATTCTCCAACCAGTGACCTATCTTGTTGATATTAATTCGTTATGCTCATTTTTCACTACAATTACACCTCTTTTTTTTGGAACACGGTGAATTGGATTTACCCAAGCGCTGTCCAAAATATGATATATTATTCCAGCATCTAACCATTTTAAAATTTCTTTCTTCACAACTTCATTCATCATAGGATTTAATCTCCATTGAGGATCAGCTCTTGGTTTATGTTGATCTTCTAATAAAATTCTATGCATAGACATTGAAGGACTAATTCCTTTAATATCAGCTAATGTTCATCCAAAGGCTTTCTCATATCTTTTCAAAGTTTCCAACAACTGTTGTTCTTATGTATCAGTTAATTCTAAGGATACTATAATAGGTAATGTAGATAAATCTCCTAAGAATGCATACTTCAAATGTATAGGAAGTGTTTTCAGTTCTAGTTCAGGAGGTTTCTCAATAGATGAAATCAAATTCTTATCATTTTCTGTAGGATCTAACATTTCATATTTTTTTTCTAAACATAATTCAAATCCTATTTACTCACTTCCATAGATTATCATGAATTTTATCCTCATCTTTATATTCCATAAACTCCTTTTCAATTTCGCTTTCAAAAGTCTTCTTAAAATATTCATGGCTTAAATATTTGTTAATATCCATTCTGAAGCATTCAATCTCTTGTTCTTTTGTAGGGTATCTCTTTGATTTTGGAAAATTAATTGTATCCTATTGATCACCAACTCTTATAGTTAGTTCTCCTTTCTACACATCTATCAAAACTCTTTCAGTGGCTAAGAATGGTCTTTCTAAAAGAATAGGAATTTCTTTATCTTCCTCCCTATCTAAGATAATAAAGTCCACAAGAAAGATAAATTTATCTGCTTTTACTAAGACATCTTCTATAACGCCTTTAGGATAGGTAATCAAATGATCAGCTAATTGAAGAGCTATAATTGTAGGTGAAATATCTTCTAAGCCCAACCTTCTGAAATTGATAATGACATAAGATTAATACTACCTCCTAAATCACATAAACATTTTCTATAAAATCATTCACCACTAGCACAACGAATTGTAAAATTTCTAGGATCCTTAAGTTTTTCAGGAAGCTTTTTTTGAATTATAGCGCTACACTCTTCACTGCATGCCACAGTCTCATTATCTACAAACTTCATTTTCTTATTAAGTATATCCTTCATGAACTTCACATACTTGGCATTTGTTCCAAAGCTTCAACAAATGGTATTTTTATCATTAATTTCCTCAAAATTTCAAAAAATTTCAAAAATTGATTATCTCTGAGTTTCTGCTTCAATCTTTGAGGAAATGAAAGCGGTGGTCTTTCTACAGTAATTTTCATTGGTTTAATAGAACTTTCTGTTTCAAAATGAAAATCTTCACCAAATTTTTTATTTTCCACCTCATCTGTTTCAACTTCAACTTCTTGTTGAACTTTATTCTCTAATTCTTTTTCACTTCTCAGTTCAATAGCTTTAATTTGCTCTTTGTTCTGATCTTTAGGTTTACTTCAACATTACTAGGCAATGTTCCTGGAGGTCTATTGCTATGTGCAGTAGCAATACATCCTAATTGGTTTTTCATGTTTCTGATTACAGCTCATTGACTTTGTAATTGATTACCCATTTGCAATATCAATTCATCCATTGATAGCTTTTTCTCCTTACTCTACAAATTATTAAATCCTGGGGTAATAAGGTTTATAAGCTTGATTCCCTTGATTGTTGGAGTTTCCCAATGGGATAGCAGTAATGTTTCCCTATTGCAGATATGCAACATTTGAATTATTATTACTCCTACTAAAGTTTGGATGATTCTTCCATCCAGGATTATAATAATTGACATAAGGATTATTAGAATGTTTGATTAATGCATTTGAAGTCCCATAAGAAGATTGAGATTCTATCATTTTTCCTAATGAGTTTTCCTCAAGCACAGGTGTTGTCTGAGAATAATTCATTCCATATTGATCTATCTTCTTCGATATAACAGCTATTTAGGCAGCTAACATAGATATTGCATCAGAATCATAAATACTAGCTGCTCTATTTGGATTTACCCTTTTAGAGAGCCATAAAAAATTATTAGTAGTCATCTCTTTAATGAATGAATATGCTTCATCGAATGGTTTTAACATTAATGATCCACCAGTAGCAGCATTAATTATCGATCTAAGAGATTAATCCCTACTTACTGCTTATATGCAACAGTATAACAATAATTTTTATTATATTTTTCACTTAAATTTCTTTATTTTGCAACAAAACCAAAAACTTGATCCTGAAGAAAAATAAGAATTTAACTTTCAATTTATATATATTGGGATACTGCGCAAGTATATGTATTGTTATCAAGTAACAAAAGACATTTTCATAAAGACCTGAATATCAAACCCACACATAGATTATGCAATATGCACTTTTAGAAACTTTCTATTTTTAAAAAGATAATTATTTAAACTAAAGATGATTCTTATAGTAATGAAAATTTAAATATTTTTGGTATTTTCAATATTTTGATAGAACAATACAATTTAAAAAGATAACTAGAGTATTTGTAGAAGAAAAGCACTAAAGATGAAAAATATCCTTCTTCTTATCATGAATCAGTAATAAGTAATAGGAATTCTGTTGTGGAAGTATGCATATTGTGTTGTGGCAAATAGGAGCAATAATATTATTTATCCTTACTAGAGATGTTATAAAGAACATTGGCTAATTTAAAGTTTGAATAGTTCTGAAGACCGGCTAGGAAGGGAAGATACTAGCTCTCACTTTAGAATTCCCTCAATTCCCTCCACCTGGGGGCTAACATTCTCGTATTAGAACCTAAAAGAATAAACCAAGTTGAGGGCTTTAACCTGTCACTTTAAAGTCTTCTAACTCTACACCCTTCAATGAATATTTTTCTATTTATTAGCACTCAATCATATGAACTAGATTCTCATTCATACAACCTCATGTGATTCTTTCCAATTGTTGACTAAGACAATACCAGCTCGGTTCTTACATGTTCTCACAACAAATTTTAACATTTGTATTGGCTAAATCAAGAAGTAAATGAAGTGCATGGATTTAAATCATCACAACTTCTTCGAACATTAAAGATCAATACTCTCCACAACTTCCACAATTATTGATTGAGACAATACCAGCCCGGTTCTTACATGTTCTCACAACAAATTTTAACATCTGGATTGGCCCCGAAAGACAATACCAGCCCGGTTCTTACATGTTCTCACAACAAATTTTAACATTTAGGATTGGCCAAAAAATACCAGCCCGGTTCTTACATGTTCTCACAACAAATTTTAACATCTGGATTGGCCAAATCAGTTGTTGACTGAGACAATACCAGTCTGGTTCTTACATGTTCTCACAACAAATTTTAACATCTGGATTGGCCAAATCAAGAAGTAAAACAATACCAGCCCGGTTCTTACATGTTCTCACAACAAATTTTAACATCTGGAATGACCAAATCAAGAAGCAAATGAAGTGCATGGATTTAAATCATCACAACTTCTTCCAACATTGTCAAATCAAGAAGTAAATGTCTGGTTCTTACATGTTCTCACAACAAATTTTAACATCTGGATAGACCAAATCAAGAAGTAAATGGTCGGCTCAGTTCTTACATGTTCTCACAACAAATTTTAACATCTGGATTGGTCAAATCAAGAAGTAAATGATCTGATTCTTACATGTTCTCACAACAAATTTTAACATATGGATTGGCCAAATCAAGAAGTAAATGAAACATGGATTTAAATTATCACAACTTCTTCTAACATTAAAGATCAATACTCTCCATAACTTTCATCCAACACTTTTAATCTAAAACTTAATTACTTATCATTTTAAGAAAAATAAAGAAAACTACTCAGAATACATTGAGAAAATAAAACCACACTTTAGTTTAAAAGTAGAAATCATTGCCAAACCACTAAGAAGTCTCTTTAAAGATCAATACTCTCCACAACTTCCATCCAACACTTAATTACTTATCATTTTAAGAAGAAAAAAATACTCAGTACTTCCATCCAAAACTTAATTACTTATCATTTTAAGAAGAAAGATAAAGAAAACTACTCATATCTCCATTCAAAACTTAATTACTTATCATTTTAAGAAGAAAGATAAAGAAAACTACTCATAATCCATGGACCATCCATCACTTTAATTACTTATCATTTTAAGGAGAAAGATAAAGAAAACTACTCAGAATCCATGGAGAAACTTAATTACCTATCATTTTAAGAAGAAAGATAAAGAAAACTACTCAGAATCCATGGAGAATAGAACCACACTTTAGTTTAAAAGTAATAATCATTGTTCAACTAACAACAAGTCTCAATTAAAACTAAAAGTAGTCTAAAACAAAAGATAAAAACTTATCTCAAGCAATAACAAGTCTCAATTAAAATCAAAAGTAGTCTAAAACAAAAGATAAAAACTTATCTCAAGTCCTAAGTCTCAATTAAAACCAAAAGTAGTCTAAAACAAAAAGATAAAAACTTATCTCAAGTCCTCTCCCATTTCAATTAAAACCAAAAGTAGTCTAAAACAAAAGATAAAAACTTATCTCAAGTCCTCCACCAATCTTGAAGTTTCTTATGAATCTCTTCTCTTTTACAACACTCTCAATATAAAAACTAAAATAAAAATGATAAAATAAATATGTGGTGCCTGAAAATATCTCCGAACTAAAGAACTTTCAAAACTTTCTCTTTTCAAGCACACTTTCAAAAACTCAATCTTCATTCTTTTAAAAATCTCCAAAAGGTGCCTTGGTATTTCTTTAAAATATGTCTCGATTCAATGTATTTCTCCAAGAGTTGCCTCCTTTCGCAATAATTTTTGTCCATGGTGGTTGTAACCACCTATTACGCCAATGGGTGCCTCAAAAACCTCTTTAAAATTTGTAAAAACCGAAATTACTCATCCAATAATTGCCACTGGAACTTAAACACACTGGAACTTGGCGCGGACTTCTATGTTTAACCGGCGCTTAGGCGCCAAAACACTATTGCCCAATTTTCTCCTATTTGCTCCAAATTTTATCCTTTTTTACTCCTTTAAGCATTTTCACCTTTTTACCTGTATCTGAAAGAAGAATACACAAATACCTTCCATTAAAGTGCAATATCTCAAAAATAGGTATAAAAATGCTTCTAAAAACACTATATATTTTAGGTGTATCAAAATCCCCCAAACTTAAAATGTTGTTTGTCCTCAAGTGACACTTCAATCTTTAAAAACTAAATAAGTATGATATGTACATGAGTTTCTTTAAGAGTTACTAAAATTCAGATTTATAAATATAGTAATCTAATTTAGAAAACATATTCAGTAATTGAGACCAACTTAAAGTTTAGAAATTCTTAATGTTAACAAAAATGAAAACATGAGTTCCTATCTAATTCAGAAATATTGCAAATTTTCCAAATTTAGAATTTAGTCCTTTTATTTTCTCTACTTAAAAATTTTTATTTTAAATAATTTTACTATATTATATCCCTAAGCTTAAGAGTTTCTCAAGCCTTATACTTTAAAAAGATCAAATGTGGAACAAATTTTTGATTAGGTACTAATCCTCAAGCTTCTTCTCCCTAACTTTTTCTCTTTTTTTTTCTTTTTCTTCTCTTCTCCTTTTTTTCTCTTTTTTTTTTCTTTTCTTTTCTTTTTCAAGCAAGGATTACTATATCTGGATAGGCCTTTAATAATTTTGAATTACATTTCTCCTTTCCTAAAGCAAAGTCTTGATATAAGTCTTTTACTTATAAATATAATAATAGTTTTGAAAATTATTTTAATAAAAGAAATTTAAGTTTGAAAAATAAAAGTCTAAATTATCTAAATTTTTCAAAAATACAATTTTTCTTACTAAAGATAGTTACAATATATTAAACATTTTCTACACTAAAAACATTTAACTTAAAGTTTTTCATCATTACTAAAAAATTTCAACTAAATTTTTTTACTCATTTTTAAAATCAAAATTTCTTCATTACTAACTCCCCTCTCTCTCAAAATTCTCCATAATAATTATTTCAATTCGAGGCTAAAAATAACACAAATTTTCACACAAACAAACTTATATTAATTTACAAAAGAGTACAAATACAGTTAACAATTAATTCTCACTCCAAGTAGTTTCAGATGGGAACATTTCCTAAATTCAAACCCTTAACACTTATATTACAATTAAACTCATAAATAATCATAAACACTAAAAACAAACACTAACATGTAAACACGATGACTCCAAACAAATAAACTCAAACATAGAACTTAATTTCACTCTTCATTTGATGGGACAAACTTAGGTCTTTCATTAGTCTCTCCTAGGGCAATTAGAATATAAAGTTGATAAAATGGATGGTAGTGACGTGCTCTGATACAATCTTCTTCAATCCACTTTTGCTTAAGAAACATCTCCTTATCTACTTCCTCTATATAACTAGTGTGGCTAAATTGCATTTTCAATTGCCATCCATTATGCTCAAGATGTGCATGAATCTTCAATACCTTAGTCTCTAGTAAAAACATGGTTTTTTCAATTTTGTTGATCTTCTCTGATATCCCTTCAATAGTAACAGCTAAGAAACCGTTATACATCTCTTGTGCACTTTGACTAATGAATTTCTTCCTCGTGGTCTCTTCCTTCTTCTTCAAATCCATCTCCCGTGAAGGCATATCCATCTCCCATGAAGACATCATCTCAAAATCTCTCTCTCTCTCTTAGACTTTAGGGCTAGAAATGATCTAGGGTGAAATTCCTTCACAAAACCCTTCTATTTATAGGCCTAAATCCTTCCAATAACTCCTAGGCACGTCTAAAAACTACCTTGGCATGTTTTTGCAAACTAATTGGCGGTTTTCCCTTCTAGAATCTGAATTTTGCACATGTGTTAAAACTGTCGCGCTTAAGCGCCAAATTTGGTGCTTAAGCGCCAGTGCACATTTTTGCACTAGTCAACTCAATGTCCAAATTCTTATTCTAACATGTCTAAGTCACTAAATAAAATCTTAAAATCAGTACTAACACATACTAATCTCAAAAATACTTCCCTAATTTTCTTAATCACATATAAAACAACAATCAAAACAAAAATACTCAGATAATTATGGGTTGGCTCCTACAAAGTGCTTGGTTTTACGTCGTCATCCTGACGTAACCAGTGCTTATTCCAGTTGCCCAACATCATTCCATCATTAAACTTATGATGATCCCTTATAAAATAAGGTTTCAGTCTATCTCCATTAACATTAAATATTTTCTCAGACTTAGGATCTTTAATATCCATAGCTCCATAAGGATAAACTTTTATCACAATAAATGGGCCCATCCTCCTAGACTTAAGTTTGCCTGAAAATAATCTTAACCTTGCATAAAACTTGTTGTCTGGCTGAAAATTTTTAGTAAGAATCCTTTGATCATGCCACATCTTCATCTTTTCTTTGTAAATCTTAGCACTCTTATAAGATTCATTTCTTATCTCTTCAAGCTCATTTAATTGTAATAATCTTTTTTTACCAGCATCTTTCAATTTATAATTGAACTCTTTAATCGCCTATTATGTTTTATGCTCAAATTCAACTGGTAAGTGACAAGCTTTCCCAAATATTAGCTATATGGGGATATTCCTATAGAAGTTTTGTATGCAGTCCAATAAGCCCACAAAGCATAGTCAAGTTTGACTGACCAATTCATTTTTTTTGGATTCACAAATTTTTCCATATTTCTTTTAATTTCTTGATTGGATAATTCAGCCAAACAACTTGCCTGAGGATGATAAGCAGTAACAATCCTATGATTTCTATGATATTTCTTTAAAAACTTTTCCATTATGGCATTTCTGAAATGACTTCCCCCATCAGTAATGATAACTCTCGGCATCCTATGGAATTTCTAAAATGACTTCCCCCATCAGTTATGATAACTCTCGGCATCCCAAATCTACAAAATATTCAGTTTTAAAAAAATTTGTAACACTTTGAGCATCACATCGAGGTAAAGCAACAGCTTCTATCCATTTGGATACTAGTCCACTGCTAACATAATATATAAATTTCCAAAATATGGTATAAATGGTCCCAGAAAATCTAATCCCCAAACATCAAATATTTCAACTTCTAGCATATAATTGAGGGGCATCTCATTCTTTATATTTCCTACTCTTTGACATGGATCACAAGTTTTAATATAAGCATTAACATCTCAAAAAATTGTATTCCAATAGAATCCAGATAGTAAAATTTTGTATGTTATTTTATCAACACCAAAATGTCCCCGAAAATCAAAATTATGACATTTTTGGATAATCTCATAAGTTTCTTCTAATGGTACACATCTTCCTAATCAGATTCTTTTCTTGTTTATATAAAAATGGGTCATCCCAAAAATAAGTCTTAGCTTCAGAAATAAATTTCCTCTTCTGTTGGCATGTCATTCCATATGGTATAATTTCACAAACAATAAAGTTTATAATGTCGGCATACCACGAAACACGCCACTCATTAATAGTGAACAATTTCTCATATGGAAAATGTTCATTATTTTTTCAAAATATAGTGGTTTTTCTAACTCAAGCCTGGACAAATGATCAGCAAATTGATTTCCAATCCCCTTCTGATCTACTATTTCAAAATCAAATTCTTGCAAAAGAAGAATCCTTCTTATAAGTCTAGGTTTACCATCCTTCTTTTTCATTAAATACTTAATAGCAGAATGATTTGTATGCGCTACACAATGAGTTCCAATCAAATATGATCTACATTTATCAAAAGCAAATACTATTTCTAATAAATCTTTTTCAGTAGTTGTAGAATTAATTTGAGTTTCATTTAGAGTTTTACTAGCATAGTAAATAACTTTAAAAATTTTATCATATCTTTGTTCTAAAACAGCTCCAATAGCATAATCACTAGCATCACACATCAATTCAAAAGGTTTTTTCCAATTTAGTGAAACTATAATTGGTGTAGTGATTAATTTTTCTTTTAATAACTTAAATGCTTTTAGGCATTCCTCATCAAATTTAAAAATTGCATCTTTCTTCAGTAAATGGCATAAAAGCTTAGCAATCTTTGAAAATTCTTTATTATATCGACTGTAGAATCCAACATATCCTAAAAAACTCCTAATTTCCCTTACATTTGTTGGATAAGGTAAATTAGCAATCACTTGAATTTAGCAGGATCTACTTCCATAACATTTTTTTATATTTGATGACCTAATACAATTCCTCCTGCTACCATAAATTGACATTTTTCCCAATTAAGGCTTATATTTGATGACCTAATACAATTCCTCCTGCTACCATAAATTGACATTTTTCTCAATTAAGGACTAAATTTGTTTCTGATACAATTCCTCCTGCTACCATAAATTGGCATTTTTCCCAGTTAAGGACTAAATTTGTTTCTCTAATATAATTCCTCCTACTACCATAAATTGGCATTTTTCCCAATTAAGGACTAAATTTGTTTCTTCACGGAGCTTAAGAACTTTGGATAAATGTTCTAAACACGATTCAAATGAAGTTCCGAACACTGAAAACTCATCCATGAATACTTCAATCCCTTTTAATTAAATCACAAAAAAATTACCATCATACATCTTTGAAATGTAGCAGGGGCATTACATAAACCAAAGGGCACTCTTCTAAAAGCAAAAGTACCATAGGGACTGGTAAAATTTATTTTCTCTTGATCCTCAAGAGATATTTGAATTTGGTGATAACTAGTATATCCATCCAGAAAATAAAAGTATTTTTGCCCAACTAGTCTATCCAGCATTTGATCCATAAAAGGTAATGGAAAATGATCTTTCCTAGTGGTAAGATTTAATTTTCTATAATCAATACATATTCGCCACCCTATACTTGTCTAATGGGTATTAACTTATTATGTTCATTCACAGTTATAGTTACTCCTCCTTTTTTAGGAACGCAGTGAATTGGACTAACTCATGTACTATCTCAAATAGGGTAGATAAATCCAACATCTAACCATTTTAAAATTTCTTTCTTTACAACTTCTATCATAAAAGGATTCAGTCTCCTTTGAGGATCAGCTATGGGTTTGCAATTCTCTTCCATATGAATTCTATGCATATAAATTGAAGGAAAGATTCCTTTAATATTAGCAATTGTCCATCCAAAGGCTTTCTTAAAATTTTTCAAAATTTTCAATTCTTCTTCCATAGTTAATTTTGAGGAAATTATAACTGGTAAAGTAGAGGAATCTCCTAAAAAGACATATTTTATCTTCCATTGTTAATTTTGAGGAAATTATAACTGGTAAAGTGGAGAAATCTTATAAAAAGGAATATTTTAAATGAAAATAAAGTAAATTCAACTCAAGTTCTAGAGGTTTTTCAATAGATGGACAAAATGATTTATCTTTGTCTACCGTGTCCAAAATTTCAAAACTTTCTGAAATATAGTTTGAATCTTCCTTAAAAAGATCTTCACATTGATTTAATTCCTCTTCTTGCTCATGTTCCAAATCTTGTAATTCAGATTTTTCTTCATAAGTCATTTTGAAAAGCATTCAGTTAGATATCTTATAACATCCATTCTAAAACATTCATCATCTTTACCTTTTGTAGGGTATTTCATTGAACTTGAAATGTTAAAAGTAACAGTTTGATCATTGACGCGCAATGTTAATTCACCTTTCTGCACATCTATCATTGCTTTTCCTGTGGCTAGGAAAGGTCTCCCCAAAATGATAGGTATCTCTTTATCTTCCTCCATATCTCTATGGTTAGGAAAGGTCTCCCCAAAATGATAGTTATCTCTTTATCTTCCTCCATATCTAGCATAAGAAAGGTCTCCCCAAAATGATAGGTATCTCTTTATCTTCCTCCATATCTAGCACAATGAAATCAACAGGAATGAAAAATTGATCCACTTTCACCAGGACATCTTCTATAACTCCTTTAAGGTATGTTATCAAATGATCTGCTAACTGCCTAGCTATAGTAGTAGGGGTTATTTCTCATAATCTTAATCTTTTAAATATTGATAATGACATAAGGTTAATGCTTGCACCTAAATCACATAAATCTTTCCCATAAAATATGTCTCTTATTGCACATGAAATTGTAAAGCTATCAGGATTTTTAAGCTTTTCTGGAAGCTTCTTCTGAATTATTGCATTGCACTCCTCACTAAGTGCAACAGTCTCATTATCTTCAAACTTCCTTTTTCAGTTGAGATTATCCTTCATAAACATTACATAGCTCGGCATTTGTTCTAAGGCTTCAGCAAATGGAATATTAATTGTAATCTTCTTAAATATTTCCAGAAATTTTGAAAATTTCTTATCCAACTTCTGCTGACAAAGTCTCTGAGGAAATGGAGGTCGTGGTTTTTCTAAATCAATTTTTTGCGGAGAAATTGGTCTTTCAGAATCTTTTGGAGTGTCCTCTTTTGATTCTTCAATTTCTTCTCTCTCTACTTCAATTTCGTTTTGAACCTTACCTTCCAACTCACTTCCGCTTCTAAGTTGAACGGCTTTTACTTTCTCTTTATTCTGGTCTTTTGGATTTGATTCAACATTACTAGGAAGTGTTCCTTGGGATTTATTACTCAATGAATTTGTAATTTGCCCAGGTTGATTCCCAATATTTCTAATTGCAGCTCCTTGACTTTGTAATTGATTTCCCATTTGTAACACCACTTCTTTCATAGATAACGTCTTCTCCTTAAATTGTGTTTTACAGTTGAAACCTGGAGGATAAGTAGATCAATAATTATTATTCCTTTGGTTGTTCCAGTTTCTCAATAGGTTTACTTGGTTGTTCCTACATTGCTGATTATTACCACCCGAATTGTTATTCCAGTTAAAGTTGGGATGGCTAATCCAACTTGGGTTATAATAATTTGTATATGAGTTATTCTGTTTGTTATTTATGGCATTTAAAGTTTCTAATGATGCATGAGAATCTACCATTTGGCCTAATGAATTCTCTTTAATCATGGAAATTGGTTGAGAAAAATTCATTCCAAATTGGTCTAACTTCTTTGAAATTGCAACAACTTGATTTCCTAACATGGTAAATGCATTAGTTTCATGAATATTGGCTACTTTCTTAGGATTCACCCTTTTAGAAGGCCATTAAAAATTGTTGGCAGCCATACTTCAATTAAAACATAAGCGTCATGAAATGGTTTTGACATCAATGAACCACTAGGAGCGGCATCGATAATTGATCTAAGAGATCTAACTAATCCATTTTAAAAAGTTTGAATTATTTACCAATCTGGTATAGCATTGTGCAGACACTTTCTTAAGAGTTCTTTAAATCATTCCCATGCTTCATAAATAGATTCCCCTTTAAACTGATTAAAAGATGTAATACATTTCTAAGCTTTGCAGTTTTTTATGGTGGAAAATATTTAGCAAGGAATTTTTGTGCTAAATTCATTTCTAAGATTTGCAGTTTTTTATGGTGGAAAATATTTAGCAAGGAATTTTTGTGTTAAATCACCCTCAAGTCTGATAGCTTTTGATGGTGGAAAATATTTAGCAAGAAATTTTTGTGCTAAATCACCCCAAGTTCTGATAGGGGTGCTAATGAATTCAATCATATCTTAGCTTTATCCCTCAGTGAGAAAGGAAATAACCTAAGTCTTATGGCATCATCAGATACACCATCATATTTAAATATAGCGCACAGTTCTAGAAAATTGGCAAGATGTAAATTTGGATTTTCAGTTAGTGATCCCCCAAACTGATTATTTGAATCCATTTGGATAATAGCTGGTTTAAGCACAAATGAATTAGCCACTACAGTAGGTTTTTGAATAATACAATGAAGTTCATCTACAGTAGGGTTGACATAATCTCTTAAAGGTCTAAACTCTTTATGAATTTTAGCATTTTGATCATTCTGGTATGCCATTTCTGTAATTTTTTTAGATTTTTCAAGATTTTTAATTTTTTTTTGTTTTTCTAATTTTTCTAATAGTTCTCTCGAATTCAGAATCGTAGGGCACTAGTCCTTCAGAACCTGAACTACACATACACTAACATATAATAAAATTAAAATAAACACACTCAAAATAAGATACAATAACTTTTAAAGTTTAAATAAAACTTTCTAAAAATAGAAATTTACTTTTAAAATCAATTTCTCCCCGGCAATGGCGCCTAAAACTTGATCCCAACTTACTACTTTTATGCAACAGCATAACAATAATTTTGATTACATTTTTCACTTAAATTTTATTATTTTGCAACAAAACCAAAAACTTGATCCTAAAGAAAAATAAGAATTTAACTTTTAATTTATATATATTGGGATACTACGCAATTATATGTATCTTTATGAAGTAATATAGGACTTTTTGATTAAAACCTGAATATCGAACCCACAGGGAGATTATGCAATATGCACTTTTAGAAACTTTCTATTTTTAAAAAGACAATTATTTAAACTAAAGATGATTCTTGCAGTAATGAAAATTTAAAGTTTTTTGGTATTTTCAATATTTTGATAGAACAATAACAAGTTAAAAAGATAACTAGAGTATTTGCAGAAGAAAAACAATAAAGATGATAAATATCGTTCTTCTTATCATGAATCAGTAATAATTAATAGGAATAATGTTGTGGAAGTATGCAAATTATGTTGTGCCAAATAGGAGTAATAATATCCTTTACCCTTACTAGAGATGTTATAAAGAACATTGGCTAATTTGAAGTTTGAATAGTTCTAAAAACCAGCTAGGCAGAGAAGATATTAGCTCTCACTCTAGAGTTCCCTCGATTCTCTCCACCTGGGGGCTAACATTCTCGTATTAGAACAAAAAACAATAAAACAAGTTGGGGCCTTTAACCTGACACTTTAAAGCCCCTAACTCTACACCCTTCAATGAATATTTCCCTATTTATTTGCGCTCAATCATATGAACTACATTCTCATTTGATAGAACAATAATAAGTTAAAAAGATAACTAGAGTATTCGCAGAATAAAAACACTAAAGATGATAAATATCGTTCTTCTTATCATGAATCAGTAATAAGTAATAGGAATTATGTTATGGAAGTATGCTAATTGTGTTGTGCCAAATAGGAGCAATAATATTCCTTACCCTTACTAGAGATGTTATAACGAACATTGGCTAATTTAAAGTTTAAATAGTTCTAAAGACCAGCTAGGCAGAAAAGATACTAGCTCTCGTTCTAGAGTTCCCTCGATTCTCTCCACCTAGGGGCTAACATTCTCATATTAGAACCTAAAACAATAAAATAAGTTGGTGGTTTTAACCTGTCACTTTAAAGTCCTCTAACTCTACACCCTTCAATGAATATTTTCCTATTTATGCACTCAATCATATGAACTACATTCTCATTCATACAATCTCGTGTGATTCTTTCCAATTGTTGACTGAGACAATACCAGCTTTCATATGATTAACCTGTCAATCATATGAACTACATTCTCATTCATATAACCTCATGTGCTTCTTTCCAATTGTTGACAATGACAATGAGATAATACCAGCCAGGTTCTTACATGTTCTCACAACAAATTTTAACATTTGGATTGGCCAAATCAAGAAGTAAATGGTCGGCTCAGTTCTTACATGTTCTCACAACAAATTTTAACATCTGGATTGGTCAAATCAAGAAGTAAATGATCTGATTCTTACATGTTCTCACAACAAATTTTAACATATGGATTGGCCAAATCAAGAAGTAAATGAAACATGGATTTAAATTATCACAACTTCTTCTAACATTAAAGATCAATACTCTCCATAACTTTCATCCAACACTTTTAATCTAAAACTTAATTACTTATCATTTTAAGAAAAATAAAGAAAACTACTCAGAATACATTGAGAAAATAAAACCACACTTTAGTTTAAAAGTAGAAATCATTGCCAAACCACTAAGAAGTCTCTTTAAAGATCAATACTCTCCACAACTTCCATCCAACACTTAATTACTTATCATTTTAAGAAGAAAAAAATACTCAGTACTTCCATCCAAAACTTAATTACTTATCATTTTAAGAAGAAAGATAAAGAAAACTACTCATATCTCCATTCAAAACTTAATTACTTATCATTTTAAGAAGAAAGATAAAGAAAACTACTCATAATCCATGGACCATCCATCACTTTAATTACTTATCATTTTAAGGAGAAAGATAAAGAAACAATAACACTTTAGTTTAAAGGTAGAAATCATTGTGAAACCAACAATAAGTCTCAATTAAAACCAAAAGTAGTCTAAAATAAAAGATAAAAACTTATCTGCCACCAAACTCTTGAAGTTCCTTTGAATCTCTTCTCTTTTACAACACTCTCAATATAAAAACTAAAATAAAAAGGTTAAAATAAATATGTTGTGCTTAAAAATCTCTCCGAACTAACTCCTCAATTCAAGAACTTTCAAAACATTCTCTTTTCAAGCACACTTTCAAAGACTCAATCTTCTTTCTTTTATAAATCTATAAAAGGAGCCTTAGTATCTCTTCAAAATATATCTTGATTTGATGTATTTCTCTAAAAGATGCCTCCTTTCGCAATAATTTTGGTCCATGGTGGTTGTAACCACCTATTAAGCCAATGGGTGCCTCAAAAACCTCTTTAAAGTTCGCCAAAACTAAAGTTATTCATCCAATAACTGCCACTGGCGCTTAAGCGCGGATCCTCTGGTGCTTAGGCACGACCTTCTCTGTTTAACGGGCGCTTAAGCGCCGGATCTGGTGCTTAGGCGCCAAAACACTCTTGCCCAATTTTCTCCTATTTTCTCCAAATTTGATCCTTTTTTACTCCTTTAAGCATTTTTCACATTTTTACTTATGCCTGAAAGAAAAACATACAAATACCTTCCATTAAAGCGCAATTTCTCATAAATATGTATAAAAATGTGTCTAAAAATATTATATATTTTAGGTGTATCAAAGATCCAACCAACCCATTATAAAAGGTTTGAATTATTAACCAATCTAGCATTGCATGGTGTGGACACTTTCTAAGGAGATCTTTAAAACTTTTCCATGCTTCATAAATTGATTCCCTTTCAAACTGACAAAAAGATGTGATATCATTTCTAAGTTTAGCAGTTTTTGAAGGTGGAAAATATTTAGATAAAAATTTTTGTGATAAATCTCCCCATTTTCTGATATAACCAAGTGCTAATGAGTTTAACCACATCTTAGTTTTATCCCTTAATGAAAAAGGAAAAAGTCTAATCTTGACAGCATCATTCGACACTCCATCATATTTAAATGTAGCACACAACTCTAGAAAACTAGCAAAGTGTAAATTAGGATCTTCAGTTGAAGTTCCTCTAAACTGATTATTTTGTACCATTTGAATAATAGCAGATTTAAACTCAAATGAATTGGCAGCTACAACAGGGTTTTGTATACTCAAGTGAATTTCATCTATTGTAGGATTAACATAACGTCTTAAAGGCCTCTGATGATGCTCATTTTCATTTCCAACATTGTTTAAATTGAAAGTTATTTTGCTAAATTGATCTTTCTCTTTTTATTATTTTCAAATTTTTCTAACAGTTCTCTCTAATT
The DNA here is from genome assembly GCA_002079205.1 of Phalaenopsis hybrid cultivar. Classification (NCBI taxonomy): domain Eukaryota; kingdom Viridiplantae; phylum Streptophyta; class Magnoliopsida; order Asparagales; family Orchidaceae; genus Phalaenopsis; species Phalaenopsis hybrid cultivar. The sequence continues at coordinate 201,403 of JXCR01137073.1, forward strand.
CAAAATTGTAAGGTACTAAATTTTCAGATCTTACACTACGCATAAACAAATAAAAGCAAGTACTTAACAATAAGCAAACACACTTAAATAATAAAATGTTCAACACTAAACTGCAAATACTCTTTTTTTATATTTATTTTTAAAATAAAATAAAACACTTACAAATACTACTTTTTGTTACTTCCCCGACAACGACGCCAAAAACTTGATGCAGGGGTAGATTTAGTGTGTAAATCTTACAAATATTTTTCAATATTACAAAATTATACACGGTAGATAAATAATAAATATGCAATATAATCCCAACAAAAATACCTTATATGAAAATAGTTTATCTCTTAAAACTCTTTTTAAACTATCAAATCCTCGTTAAAATCAACGCAAGCATATGTATTGCTCAAGTAATAAAGGGCTCTAAAGAAGTCCTAGATATCAATCTCACAGGGAATTAGGAAAATCCTTGAAGTAAGTTTTTGAAATTATTTTATAATTTAAAACTACAAAAGTAAAAGTAAAGTGCAAAGTTTGGATTTTAACTACTATGGTAAATGATATGTAAAATGCAGTTGAAAACAAAGTTAACTAACTAAGAACTAACTTTCAAAAGTAAAATTACGAAAACTAAACAAATTTTTTTTTTGACTGAAAGTTTCAATTTAAGAAAGCATCCTTCTCCTTTACAATAAGTATATGGATTGTAAAGAAATTGAAATCATTTGAAAATATATATATAACATGTTTTTTGCCAAATAGGAGCAATCATATTCTTTACCCTCTTTTGAGTGTTGTAAAAAACATTGACTAATCATGATTTTGGTCCCTAATTTGGTGGTAAGGCTGGGAGGATGTCGGTTGCCACTCCAAACCTCCCACTACTCCCTCACCTGAGAGCTAACAATCTCGCATCAGTTTCCATTCAACTAGACCAAATTGAGGATTTTAATCTGTCACCTTAAAATCTCCAATTCTGCATCCAACAAAGTATATTTCTCTATTTATTTGCACCCAATCCCATGGATGACATACTCTCCCATGAAATCAAATGTGATTCTCCCTATGTTGTAGAAATCACATCCATTTTCAGAGCATATGTCTCTTAAAAAGTTTTAACATTTTAATTGATCAGACATAAAAGTAAATTAATATCGGAGTTCAAATCATCCCAATTTATTAATATTTAAAATTGAAGAAAATAAAATTAATTATTCACAAAATTATATCTCAAAGTAGGGAGAAGGATAAAGAAGACTACTCAGAATTCATGAGAAGCAAACGATAGAACACGGGTTTCATATATAAAAATAAGTTTACAAAATAAAAGAAATAAAAGACACAACTTATCTCATAATCATTCCCAAGAATAAACTCCTAGAAGTTCTCTTTCAAGCACTTTCCCTTTTACAATCTCACTCAATTCTCTCTTAGAAGTGTAATGAAGAAGAAATTTCTCACCTTCCCTCTCCTCTTACAACCCTAGAAGAAAATATCCTATTCTCTCCTCTTGCCTCTCACGCTAACTTTCTCTCTCTCTCCCTTTCCTCTCTCACAACTCTATGAAGTCTTCTCCTTATTTCGGGCTGCCTCCTTTGAAAAAGAATTCAAAATTCCCCTCTAAAAGTCTACACTTTTGAATTCAACAGATGTGTCATTTGATCCAGGAGACATATCCCTTTATAAAAGAAACTTTCAAAGTGTCCGGATGCGTTGAATTACTCTAATAGGTGTGTAGAGCAAGTGTCCCTTTGAAAATTTGCACAAAATTCCTCTCAAACCGCCTTAATTTGTAAGAAGTCATCTCGGGCACATTGTTGACTTCACTTTTGGATTAGGGTTTTGGGTCTTTCCTTTAGTGACTAGGATCTAGCCGTATGACTTTCCTAATGATTATCTTAGCATCTTAAAATTGGTACCCACCTTCTCCTTAGCCATTTCAACCAAGTCTTTGTTCTCTATGTTGGTTCTATATGTGATCAATAATCTTTAATACAAAGATTAGACATTATATAAGGGAACCCTGAAGAGAATTCTTATAGGACCTTTGGACCATAGAAAAGTCTTGCATTGCTCTACACCTTTTTGGACTTCAATACATTGCATCCTCATTCATAATCACAATGTTCATGTTGGTGCTATTTATGGTTGATGTTTGTAAATATTGTATTAATGGCTTGCCCCAATCTTCATTGATGTTTGCAATTGTATTTATTGTTTCTTCTTTTCCAAGCTTGTGTAGAGTTTCAAAGTTGATCCAAGATAAGACTCAAATTCCTTGCATTGTGACTTCAATGGAATTCTCCAGGGGACACGCCATTTCTATAGTAAGTTTTGCTAGAGCATTGGCATGGGAATATTCTCCCCTAGGAATCCGATAGAAAGTTACATCAGGAATCTGCTCCAAGATTCTCATCGTGTACTGATGGTATTCTACTAATCTTGATTTCAAAATTTTGTATTGTCTGGCGACTTGTTGGATGACGAGTTGGGAGTCGCCATAAAGGCAATGTTTGTTATATCCATTGAGATTGTCATTTCCAACCCGGTGATTAAGGCTTCATACTCTGCTTCATTGTTGGTTCACAACTCTGTCAGGCGGTATGAGAACCTCAACAAACCCCTATCTGGCGTGATAAAGATCAAACCAATGTCTGCTTTGTCAGGTATAACTGTGTCTGATCCTTTGTCTTTTCTGGCTGACGAAGTGCCACCGAAGTACATCTCCCAACATTGCACACTATGTAATTCCATTTGTAATATTTTCTCATCTGATAACTGGTCGTTGAGAGAGGACCCAGCTGGCAGTGGGTGTGCAGCGAGAAAGTCTTCTAGTATCTGTCCCTCAATAACATAGAGTGGCACAAAAGTTATATCAAATTGCAGTAAGATCATTGACCATCTTGCTAAACGTCCAGAGAGTGTTGGTCGGGTCATCAGATATTGCAATGAATTAACTTTCGAAATTTGGTTAATCTTATCAAAAAGCATGTAATGTCTAAGCTTTTGGGCGACAAAAATTAATGCCAGACAATGCTTCTCAATAGGTGGATACCTTATCTCCGTCGGTATTAGGCGACGACTCGAGTAGTAGAGTGCATTCTCATTACCCTCATCATTGACTTGGGCTAAGAGTGCTCCAAGAGAGTCATCTAAAGCCGTGGTGTAAAGTATCAACAGTTTTCCTGGGATATGGGCTGCCAAGACAGGAGGTGTCATTAAATATTGCTTAACATCCTCAAAGGCCCGCTGGCATTTCTCTTCCCAAATAAATTTGGCATCCTTTTTAATTAATGCGCTCAAAGGCCCGCTGGCATTTCTCTTCCCAAATAAATTTGGCGTCCTTTTTAATTAATGCCGTTGACACCTACCTGAGAGACTAGAAATAAAGCGTCTCAGATATGCCAACTTCCCATGGAAGGAACGTAGTTGTTTCAAGGTTTTAGGAGGAGGCATCTCCAAGATAGCTTTAATCTTATCCGGGTCGATCTCGATTCCCTGATGACGGACAATGAATCCTAGAAAATTCTCGGAGGTAACGCCAAAGGTGCACTTTATGGGATTCATCTTGAGAATGTATTGTTGTAATCGTTTGAACACAATCCTCAAATCGTACAAATGGTCTATTTTCTATTTACTTTTGATAATCAAATCATCCAAATAGAATTCTACTTGGTTGTGAATGAGGTCGTCAAAAATCTTCGTCATTGCACGCCGATATGTTGCTCCGACGTTCTTTAGGCCGAACAGCATCACTGTGTAACAGAAAATTCCAATCGGTGTTCTGAAGGCTGTAAGTGCTGCATCCTTGGGAGACATCTTGATTTGGTTGTATCCCGACATTCCGTCCATGAAGGAGAAAATTTCATGTGCACCATCATCTCAAGTATTGGTAGTGGAAACTCGTCTTTTGGACATGCCTTGTTCAAATCTCTGAAGTCAACACAAACACGGATCTGTCCATTTTTCTTCTTAACAGGTACAATGTTGGCTAACCACGTGGGGTATTGTTCTTCTTTAACAAAGTTGGCGTCTATTAATTTATTCACCTTGGCGATAACTTGTTGTTTTATTTCAAAATGCATTCTCCTGGGAGCTTGTTTTACTGGGGTTATAACCCTGTCCACCCCAAGTTTATGAACTGTAACCTCTGCTGACAATCTTGGCATTTCATCGTAGCTCCATGCAAAGCAATCTTTAAATTCTGTTAATAGTTTGATCAATTATTCAGATTCTTTGTCATTAAGTAGAGAACTTATAAATGTAGGTCATGATCGTTCTTCAGTCCCGAGGTTAATCCCTTTCAATTCATCAACTGTTGACCTAATTTCTTCGTCAAATTCTCGGGGAGCATCTTCTATTGGTTGATAAGTAGAGTCATCCTCTATATCGAGGAAATCCTCTTCTGAGTAGCCAATAGCAACCATGCAAAATTCAAAATCATTGACTGGTCCGACTATACCAAATCCGAGACCCTCTTTTGAATTTGGAGTTTGACTTATACCGCTCCATAGTTTTTCAAAAAGTTGAAATTTATCATTTGGCATTTGTTTTAGAAATTATCCCTGTTGAATTAACTTTTGAACACAAGGTAAGAAGTAACCAAAAGGCAATTCCATTAATTCATTAGACCTGTTGAATTAACTTTTGAACACAAGGCGAGAACTAACCAAAAGGCAATTCCATTAATTCATTAGAATCATCATCAAAATTTACATGTTTTTCAAGTTCAGTAGAGGTAGAAGAATGATAAAATTTGATCGGCTTGGAACCAACACTACGGACTTCCTTAACCTCTAAAATCTCGACCTTTTGAGGGAGAATCGGAGCGAGGGTCATAGCATTCACATAGTGGTTTATCCGATCTTACATTGTTTCATATTCATTCTTTTCTGTATCTTCTAGGGATATCTCGTACTGAGGTCTTTTCCATCTTGTCATCATTATTTCATCTTCATAACTATCTTCATCACTAATGTTGATAGTTGGCCTAGTTTGTTCAACAATTAAATTGATCCTTTCTCGTCCATGTCCCTGGACTCGACCTTGGATACGCGAACTAAAAGGACTTTCACCATCTCTTTATAAAGGAGTGGTGGAAGATTGCTGAAGTGGAGTTGAATGACCTCCTTTTTGTGATTCTTCTAAATCTTCATCTTTGTTTGTGATAACTTCACGAGAGAAGATAGTTTTCTTTGGTGGCGCGTAGTAGGCAACATCTTCATGCATACCAACTTTATGCACTGAAAATGGTTGTAGGTCTCCCTTGATGCAATTCTCTTGACCATCTTTGTGGTATTTATTGCACTGGTGTATGATGGAACCATATTGTGCTCGTGAATCCATGGTCGACCCAATAGAGCGTTAAAAGAGTTCTCGACGTTGATGATATGAAATTTAGCAATTTTTAGGAGTTCTCCAACCTTCATAAACAATGTAATTGATCTGAGGGCTCTTTCTCCCTTTGGGTTGAACCCTCTTAACATCATCTTATTGCCCGTAGGCTCTTGAGCTTCAATATCCAAGTAGGCCAATGTCTGTAGACTCATCAAGTTATGAGATGCTCCAGGATCCACTAAAACTCTAGACAACACAAATTTGTATGATCCTCCAATTTTATCTTGATCATGTGGTTCTTCTACTGGTGGAGGTGGGGGTACCTCTTCTCGAGTCATTATTTGTTTTCCTTTGTCTGTTGGAGTTGTTCTTGGTGGTAACACGTTTTTGCTTCTTAAGTTAACTTCTACAACTTCTCCTTGAGATATCATTGTTGAATGTTCTGGTGACTTTTCCTCTTTGTCGGAAAGATCTAAGTTGATGGCAAACAATGTACCATGATTCTTGAGAATTGGCTCCTCATTATCGGTGCTGTCGTAAACGATATTATTGATGTCTTCTTTGAACTTGACAATGAGTTCATCAGACTCAAGTACGATTTGAGGATCATTTTAGGGATCGAGATTGAAGCTAGATTGGTCATAATCAATTACATTATCACTAGAAACAGTTAAAATGTATCCGAAATCAAAATCACTATATTCATAAGATCCCGGAGGGATAAAAAGATAATTATACAAAGTCAAGGGTTCGGGGATTTTCTTCCCCGAATCTGAGACAACCAATCTAGTAGAGGCAGCCCCTATCCTACCCCCCGTGCTATCAATCTTTGCAGTGAAGCTTTTCTTCCTCTTGTTCCTTTTTCTTGACGATGACAGATCTCTTGGTGAAATCTTCATCTCGGGCTTGGTATGTTTCGAACTCTGAATAGAGGCTTGTTTTGATGTAGACTGGATTTTGTTCAGTATTTTCTTGGATGATTTGCTCCAAACTTCATTCCATTCTTCTTTGGTATTCGTAGAAGCTTGTTTTGACGAATCCTGTATTTGATTAAGGACACTCTTGAGTTCGTCCCAAGTTGTACTCCATCCATCTATTCCGACATACGGATCAATTGGGGAGATTGACTCAGTTGAAATCATGTTTATTGAACCTTTTTTAAGTTCTGTTAAATACTCTTTCAGGATTGTTATGTTCTCTTCTTTAAGGTTCCTCTCGAGCCAGTCTTTAAAGAAGAAACATTTTTCTATAGTGTGCCTGAGCAACCGGTGGTATGGGCAATAATTTGGCTCATTCTTCTTATCCACCTCTTCAGGCTTCTTCGGATTTGGTATTCTGAATTCTGGCGTCTTCATCAGACTCCTAAATATTTTAGGTATAGCTTCATCTTTGAAAGAATACACCATTTTGCGTCGCTCTGACAGGGACACTTTCTTATCCCCTATTCGAGGTAGACCCTTTTGAGGCGGCCACTGGTTGGATTGATTATTCTGTTTCTGAGAGGACTGGCGATGTTCTTCTGCATATATCTTTATCGACTGCTTTTCTTTATCGACGGTCGCTACTACTGATTTCGTTTCAAAAACTTTGGCCACCTTGGCCTTTAAATGTGGCTCCATGTGCTTTATTTCTTCTTGAAGACTGCTTCTCGAAGGATTTGATGGTGAGTCCCTTAAGCATGAAAGCTACTGGCCCATGAATGCTCTCAGTAAGAATTTTAACATTTGATGTTCCTGTAGCTGAGGTTCACATTTCATGCTAAGGTTTCTCCACCTCAAAATATAGCCTGTCAAGGTTGTTCCTATAGCTGAGGTTCACATTTCATGCTAAGGTTTCTCCACCTCAAAATATAGTCTACCAAGATTTCTCTAAGCTTTTGATTTTCCATCATGAGATCTCCAATAGACACATGGTGTCGTGTTCCGACAAATCTTTTGACAAATAACTGTTCTAATTCAGAAAATGTTTTAACTGACCCATTGGGGAAGTCAGCATATCAGTCGAAAGCAATTCCTAACAAACTGCTGACGAACTGCTGGTAGAGTAGGGCTTCATTATTCCTCGTGTTGCCACAACTGGCTTGGAAATATGCTATATGTTGTTTGGGATTTCCAGTCTTGTCGAATATTTTGTAGTTTTGGGCCACAAAACCCTTGGAGAAAGGCACGACATCGAACTCCTCTGGGTAAGGTCTACCCTTCAAACTTGATGCACCGCACTTGAATTGGGCTAAGGCATCCCGCACTTGTTCAACCATCTGCTTCAACTCCTTTTCTAGCATGGCACTTGATGGAGAATCTTTCTTTAGTTGCTCATCTTTGTTTACTGAAGTAGCCTCTCTTCTTTCATCTATAATGTGTATGATTTCTGGCTGATTTAACTCTGAAGAAGCCAATTGCGGTGCTTGCGATTGCCCCTGAATAGTGACCATGGCGGTCATAGTTGCATTCATCTCTTCTATTCTTTTCTCCAGTAGACTAACCTGCTCCTCCCTTAGGAGGATAACCCTACACAGCTCATCTATGGTGTTCTCTTCGGTCTGAGGTTGAGTCTCACGTGCAGATGTGGTGGCTCTGGTTTCAATCACATGGACATCCATGAAATCCTCCTCCAGGTAATCATTGCAATAAAAATTTTCATTGTCGCTATCGATAGAAACTCTGTGTTCTCGAGCCAACTCAGAAATCTCGATCCTGAGTTTCTCAACTTTTTCTTCAATCATCAATTCCTTGATTGCTTTAAGATCTGGAGGACCCTGATGGACATCCTCTACTTGTTCCTCCATCTTGTTGGCTATTGTTGTGACGATGTCAGATATTTCAGACACTGGTTTCACTTCCTATTCTACGAGCTCACTGAACTGTATCGGTGCAGCGACCTTGGGTACCCATACCTTCTTCTTTTTTTACGATGATGTCTCAAGATGGAGCGTCTTAGTAGAAATATCGGTATGTCGAGGGAAAGTATGCTCCCTGTGGTGTAGACCGGCTACAGTGCCAGGTAATTGTCTTTTCTTTGCCTTTGGGATTGTAGAAATATCTTCATAAAGGGTGATGGGTAAGATCTTTGGACCAAGTTTCGACTTAAGCAGTCGACGGTCTGCAGTCCTGGTGGCAGTACAATCAGTAGTACTTACTGCAGTATCAATTATGTTCCTTAAACGGAACCAAACGGGGTTGCGAGTAAGTGACACACCAGTTTTCTTATGGGATTGTCTGGAGGATTTGACGCCCTTCAAAATTTCCTTCTTTATGCGAGGAGAAATTGCATCTCCCACTCGTTTAAGTAACTCGCTAACCAAACATCCTTCTTGGGTAGCAAGCCTTCTGAAAACTGCACTAACTCTAGTGATAGGAGTGAACTTCTTTCTCTCCTCACCGCGTCCATGAAGTGATGGTAATGTGGTAGCGATCCTTCGGATACTCTCATATCCATTGGTATCTGTCAAAGGATGGAATCTACTCCCTCGTAGGAGTGGATAATTTTTTGGTAACACTTCTTCAACTTGATGAGCTTCCTCCTCAACAGATGTCTCCTCGGGAGTCTGGGTTTTAATGGCCCTCCAAACTCTTCTGTTGCGGTTCCTCCTTTGAGTACGAGTTAGTGGTACAGTCCTTGAAATTGATCTGATCTCAAACACAGGTGGTGGGACAGTTAATCCCTTAGTCGGATCCTCAACAATAATTACTTCTTTCCCCTTAGCAGTAGCGGGGCTAGCGGGTTTGACGGGTGTCGTGTCGGCAGTAGCTTTAGCCTTTATACAGGCAGAGAAGTCCTGAATGCAGTTCAGATTGAATTCTGCAGATAGCTCCTGTACTCTGGAGCGGCGATCTTCATTACCACAAACGGGGCTTTCCCAAGGTTGACCTTGAGATCTTCAAATTCGGCTCCAAATTTGATGGTAGGAGCGAGGTTACAGGCTTCATGGATCGTTGACAGGTTGTAGGAAATTGTTAGCGTTGGGTAGGCCATTGCAGCAGGCTTGAAAACATAAAGTTTCAGGGTTAGCTATATGGCCAAAAACCTCGTAATTTTTTTTTGTGCAAGCGCTGAAAGTAGAGGTCAATCTGTAGACCGAGCGGGTCTTAATTTATGGATATTTTAAAATCTTGTTTAAGAAAAATTAAGATGTGTAAAATTTTAATTAATGTAAGAAAATTTCAAAGTGCGCACAGCACAACACGATTTTGTTTAATTTGTGGAATAGCAAATCAAATTTGGAAGGGAGATGTGAAGTATTTTAGGACCCAGTGCGGGACCTACTTAGTGGAAGAAAATGCCCAGGTGGAACTAGTCCACCGACACACCTTTTGGGGGTCCAACCTCACAGGAAAATTTAAGGAGTCCTTAATGGCCTTTTGAACCCCTCTGTTCGAAGATGGTTGAACAGCTAGTCCTGAAGTCCGAGTTGGTTGTACTTACCCAAGACAGAAATGGGTAAAGTATGCCAACAGAAGAAGGGTAATTTGGTCCAAGAGGGACATTCCCAAGACAGAAATGGGTAAAGTATGCCAATGGAAGAAGGGTAATTTGGTCCAAGAGGGAGAGTTAGCTGTACTTTCTCAAGACAGAAATGGGTAAAGTATGCCAACGGAAGAAGGGTAATTTGGTCCAAGAGGGACATGGATAGAAATGGGTAAAGTATGTCAACGGAAGAAGGGTAATTTGGTCCAAGAGGGACATGGACACAAATGTGTGAAAATAATATCTCTTGATTTGTATGGAGAGAAAAGCTTGTGCCCAGCAGAGTCGCCAGAAGATGTCGGCGCTATTTATGGTTGGAGGAGTTGCCCGTAAGAAGCTGTCGGTCACCGGAATTGAAATCCCGTCGCCTGCTTCAGAAGGAAATTTTAATTTACATATATATTTAGTTTTAGAAAAAAAAATATGAAATCAAACTGACACCATATTTTCATAGTTTAAATGAAAGAGCGTTGTACCTCAAACCCTGTATCTATCCAGAAGGATAAACACAAGACATGAGGATGAGGCTCGATGAAATAAACTAAGGAATATATAACATCTGTTTGGTCTGTGAAACCTTTATATTTGCCGACAAGTTCCCCTATTTAATATAAAGAATTAAACAGTTTATATTAAGCTGGGTTCGGACATACTTCCTATAAGGGCTAGCCCCTATAGTTAATTACATCTTAAATGACCAAAGTCACCTAAGAAGACTCTCGATAAAAATCAGGAAATATTATCTTCAAGGAGTTTCAAAGGGTAGGACTTTTCAATGATTTTGAATGTAGAGGTGTGAAAGGGGATTGGTTCAAATTTGGAACATTTAGTTGTAGAGTCCAAAGGAGGAAGAACTAGAGGATGTCATGGATCCAGAGGAGAACCTCGGTGACTTCCCAAGCTATCCTAATGTTTGGCTTCATTTCTAAGAAAAAATATTTAGGTTTTTCATCTTGCCAATTTTATTAGTTAGGGCTTACATTTGTGTGAAACAATCACACAAATAGCCTGAAAGAAGTGAGGATTTAGATCGTGACAAACGACAACCTCGGAATCCTAAGACGAGTTAGGGTTTATATTGTATAGCAGGGCGTACAAAAGCCTAAAGATAAGGTGAGGATTTATGTTGCATAAGCAAAAAACCTCAAAGTCCTATGGCTTTTGTTGTTTATATCTAAGGAAGGAAGATTGGTTTAGTTGAGGAAGACAGGTTTTGCTGTTGAAGATGGCCGTGCTGTCCACCATGCTAACTCCAAGCTCGCTGTTGCGATGAGTTTGAGTTTTCTAGTGTGTCAAGTTATGATGTTAAATTAGGTGGCCCTATGGTTGAAGTTCTTTAAATTTTATAGGGGCATATTAAAATTGATTAGAGCGACACCGGTTAGGATCCTATGGTTCCCTTGTTCCGGCACCACTATTTTCTATTGGATTCACTTAGTCCTAATGAAATTACTAAACTCAACTTAATGAGTTCCATAATTTCATTTTGACTGTGGGAAGCCTTGTTAGCAACCGTAGGTCACCTCCTCTGAGGGATTCCCGATCATCCGATAAAGACATCTTAATTTAGTTGAAGTTGTAGTTTTGTGTGATGTTTGTGTGAATTGTTTTATATTTTGAATGTTGTGGGGGTGAATTTTATCTTGGTTGATTTTAGTTTTAGTCGATCATCAAATAGAGACATCTTAATTAAGTTAAAGTTGTGGTTTTATATGATGTTTGTGATTAAATTTTGGATAGAGACGTCTTAATTTAGTTGCAATTGTAGTTTTGTGTGATGTTTGTGATTAAATTTTGAGTTGTTTTACATTTTGAATGTTGTGGGGGTGAATTTTATCTTGGTTGATTTTAGTTTTAGCTTTGGTTTTGGTTTATTCGAATGTTGTGGCGGTGAATTTTATCTTGGTTGATTTTAGTTTTGGTTTTGGTTAACATGCAAGTTATGTTGTGGCGGTAAATTTTATCTTGGTTGATTTTAATTTTGGTTTTGGTTTTGTGGCTATCCTGATAGTCTTAGTTTTTCATGCAGGGTGACATCGTTATTTAGCATACAAATTTTTGTAAGCATAAAAGTATAGCATAAAAGTACAAGAAAGACACCGCTAAAAACCGTAAAAGCGTACCTGCTGAGACTTCTCGTTCCACCACCTAAAACTCAAAATGCATGTTAATCCAATTTATATTGAGGAAAAAAGTAAGGTTTTGATAGTTTTCCTAACCCTATGTCATATCTTGGTGGGTCCTTAGGAGTTTAATTAAGGATGATTTTGTCAAACAAAACATATTAAGTTTAGTAAATCTCCGAGGCATCCAACAGATCTAGAGAAAGAAGCATGTCCGTGCTACTTTCTCACTGCATGGTGGAAAATCCCAAGTTCTTTTAAACTTATTATATTGCTTAATAATTTATCCTGTAAAACACCCTAATTCTCAATGAACATTGATGTTTCAATTATCCCTAAGAATAGGGTAATTATCACTTGCAATTTAATTTTGAATATTATGTGGGTGAAGACCCTTAAAGAGGCAAGTTAGTCTTATTGGAACACTTAGCCAAATTTTGATCCTAATTGGGCTTGTAGTGTTTGAAAGATGTTCTAATTTTCAATATATTTACTTTCTAAACCTTATTTAAATGAAACTTGATTTAGCCTAAGTCACTACTAAGCCTTTAAGACCTAGGTGAG
>JXCR01137074.1:4945-23161 GCA_002079205.1 Phalaenopsis hybrid cultivar
GCTTTTTTACATTTATACGACCCATATCTTATATACCATAAAAAAAGACCACTATTAGAACTTTTAAAAGTGAAACACAAAGTTTCACGCATGAGTAAAGTGTTATATATGTAAAATTGAAGTCCAGGCTTTAGATATATAAACACATAAGAAATAACTGATATATTTGTAAATCTTCCATTATTATTTTAAAATACTTTCTTTTACAAATTCCCCTTTAAATTTTCTCAAAGGTTCACTTCCATCTTTAGCATATATATCTCTAACTAAGATTTTATTATCTTAATTTTGAATATATCTAATATTGTCATGGTCTTTAGATCTCCTATATCTTCATAGCTAAGTAGTAGTTAAGTTGCCTCTAATATAGCCGGGAGGCCCAAGTTCCAAGTCACATAACATTTCTACACATCTAAGGGGTAAGGTTGTACATCATCATCCCATTTCCAAATTTTTTTATTAAAAAGTGCCATGCACTAGATACACTCACTTTTCACTTTTCGCATCTTTAGTACCTGGTCATCAAAAGTTATATTGTGTTTTCCATACTACCTACCCTCTTTATAAAAAGTTAAGCTTTCTTATAATTATTATATGCGTCAATAGTAATTTTTTCAATCTTTTAAAACACATTTCTTTTTCAAACTAATGTTTTATAACTCTTCATTCAACCAACAACTCTCATTATGTATGTACAATCTATTTCAAATCTTCCCCCTTAGCAATTTGTGAACATCAATAACTTCCTATCTTAAAAATCCACCATATTATTTTAAAGGTTAAAAATGCTATTACAACTACAAAGATAGAGTGAAGAAAACTAAGAGTTAATGTTAGTTTCATGACCAGAGCATAATATTTATGCAAAAATTTATGAAAATGAAGTGTTCATAAAAGTGAATCCAAATAATTTAAGAGAATAGGAAGAAAAAAGACGACTTACAAGAAGGTCTCCAAAGGAAGTTTTGTGGACATCCACAATAGGCAAATTTTTCAAAGTTTCAGGAAAGGATGGGATTTCTTCAGACACACAATCTACAACTTGAACTAAGGGAAAGTCAAGCTCAATAGAAAAACTTTCTCCATTCCCATTTGGGTAAGGCTCTGCAGAATCCAATTTCCTGAATTCATGCACTTTCTTGGTAGTCAGAATTCCAAATGCAGTATCAAACTCTATTATCTCGCTCTTTACCAAACCAGACGTAAAAAGGAAGTGTGCAGATGCCAACGTTGCATGCCCACAAAGCTTGACCTACAAAGAGTAAATCATACCAATATAGAACAAAGATCCAAAATAGAATAAGTGCAAACGTTGGTTTTCAACGTAATGGCCAGCAACATCTGCTACACAATAATTCCTGACGTAAAAAATAAATAAAAACTAAAAAATTGAATGAAGATAACCTGAGCTAAATTATTCTCAGTATGCAAGACATTTTTTCTTAAACAAGAAAGATATTTTCATCACAATGTAAAATACGTCTTGTTAATTTGCACTAGAAAAATTAAAGCAATTGGACAATTAAATGCAGTTCTTTTCATAAGGCTACAAATATTGCCTCTTACAATTGAAAATACTGTCTTAAAAGTTTCATAATAATTCCCTTGTAACTTAATTAGTAAATTTAGCCAAGAATATCTGGGAAAAATTCCAATTTTTTGCAATTTTATTAGTCCATGGATAGCATGGCATCATGTTCTGACAAATACAAATTCGTCATATGTAAGTTGTCGGGTAAACACATAATTCTCGCTAGCCCTTGTATTACACTAATACTCTTCTAAGGAAATGGAAGACGTACCTATAATCACAGGCTACAACATTTACATGTAACAATTACCGTGCAAATAATGTGATAATGTGGCACATCTAACTGATTCATTCTTGTTTATCACACGCCTACAGCTCCATAAGCATTTCTTTTCAAGTGTCATGAAATTGAATTAGCACTAAGAGAAATACATCCCAAATAGGGAGGGTTCCTTTACCAGATCCCAAAATGCCAAATTTCTTAATAAATAATAAATACATATTTATAGTATTTTTATTATAACTAAATTATTCTCTAACGTTTGTATTGTAGTAAAACAATCTTAATAAATATCACCTATTTAATGCTGACATTTTAAGTAAAAATTGGAAAAGCACCAAGCATATTTCCAATTTTGTCTTTAAAGATCTCTTAGATTTCAACTAACCATGTGTAAACAAAGGATGTTTGCCAAGGATAAAAGTGTAATGCTTTACTTCCCAGAAGATTAACATAAATAAAAATTATCAAGAGATATCAAGCACCCAAAACTGCTAGAAATATTTGCGTACGTCTAACGTATGCAGAGTTGCGTACATCGATGGGTTACAGAGAGGGTATTGGAGGGTTACATCTGTGTTATATCCTCTGTATCCTCTCTGTAACATACATGTAACTTACCTGGAACTTACAATATATGAAAATAGAAGCGCGTAACTTACTAATTACAGGTAGGTTACAGTGAGGTTACAGGAGGTATAACGCGGACATAACTCCCCAATACTCTCTCTGTAACTTACCGACGTGCGCAGCTCTGCATACGTTAGACGTACGCAAATATTTCTCCAAAACTACACCATTTACATACGTAATACTTAAACTTCAAACTTTACTCATATAGCACTAAAAATTTTTAAATAACAATGGAAATTACACCATCCTTTGCTCTTTTTAAAATCACATCACCAAGATCTCATTCATAAATCACACATTGTTGATCCCCGCATTGTGACTTCACCATCTTGTTCATCATCCACACACTGCAATGTTCCATGTTTCCCTCCCAATAAGAATTTGTCTCAACTTTCTCACCTCTTCACCATCCACAAGCCATCAATCCCTTTGATAACCTTTCCAACGAGATTCCAACATGACTTCTTGTCTCGTTCTTCATTTGCACGACGCCAGCCTGCATTCCCCATGAGATTCCATCGTGACTTCCCTTGTCTCTTTGTCATCTAACGAGGATTCTGTGAAGGTCATTATTTGAAGTTAATGGAGTGTTATGTTAAAAAAATAGTGATTTTAGATGTTAAATATATAAATGATGTATTTTAATAGATTCAACTAAATCATTTCGTACCCATTTCTATAGAAATATCAATCAAATGTAAGAGTGTTACCAGCTTTAGGGGGTGTTTGGGACTTTTAATAGGATTTAAAACTGGTCTTCACCTAAATCCAGCAAAAAAAAAAAACGAAATCCGCGTAGGAGGCATAAATCTTTTGTTGGGTAATGTGGAGACCCGGTCCACCGAATTTAATTAGCTTCTTAATTATCCAACATAACACTCACCTACCACATCTCACCTACCGCTCACCTACCACATCCCACCTACCACTCACCTACCTCCCACCTACCGCTCTTATAGTTTCTATAAATAGTCTCTTTTGGTCTAAAAAAATTGCAAGTCAAGCAAGACCAAGCCATGAGGATGACATTGTTATTTAAATAGCTGATATTGTTGGCATCATTGTCAAATAGCTGAGAAGTCATGAGGATGACAGTTAGCA
This sequence comes from Phalaenopsis hybrid cultivar, assembly GCA_002079205.1. Taxonomy (NCBI): domain Eukaryota; kingdom Viridiplantae; phylum Streptophyta; class Magnoliopsida; order Asparagales; family Orchidaceae; genus Phalaenopsis; species Phalaenopsis hybrid cultivar. The sequence goes on from JXCR01137074.1 coordinate 8,491, forward strand.
GTTCTGCAAGTAAATCTAAACTGAAATATGAAGATATTTGTGATTTGATTTTGGCTGAGGAGGTGCGCAGGAAAAATTTTGGCGAGACCTCGGGTTCGAGTTCGGCACTGATTGTTGATTCCAGAGGGAGATCACAAGACAAAAACTGAAACCGTGGAAGATCAAAATGAAAGTCTGGTCAGCAGACAACCTGTTGAAATTGTGACAAGATTGGCCACATAAAAAGGAACTGCAGAAATTCTAAGAAGAAGGAGAATGATGACATTAATGTTGTAACTGAAGAAATATATGATGCGCTATTGCTGGCAGTTCACAGTTTTGTTGATGACTGGATACTGGATTCAGTGGCTTCCTTCCATACATTTTCCTGTTAGGAGTTAATGCAAAATTATGTTGTAGGTAATTTTGAGAAGATATATCTGACTGATGAAAAAGCTCTAGACATGGTGGGGATGAAAGACATTAATATTGCACTCCCTAACAAGAGCAAATGAACTTTGCAAAAGTTCAGGCACGTTCCTGAGTTGAAGAAAAACCTCATCTCTGTTGGGCAACTCAATGAGGTTGGTCATTCGGTAGTGTTCTCCGATAGCACCTGGAAGGTTACTAAAGGAGCATTAGTACTGATTCGGGGTAAGAAAACTGACACAATATATATGACTACAGGTTTACTCAGACGTGAACACATGAGTCAGCGGTGTATTATGAGAAAGCAGAAGAAAGTCAATTTCCTGTAAAGTGGTAGAGCGCCAAAGGCAGGAAAACCAGACTTTGTACAGACAAATGGTGGAGAACTATAGAATTATGAAGAAATCTTGCAAGATGAGAATTCGAGCAAGTGGGAGCTGACCAAGAAAGAGGAGACGGATTCCCTGCTCGGAAATCAAACTTGAGAGCTGACAGAACTTTCACTAAGGAAAAAGTCATTGCAAAACAAGTGGGTGTACCGGGTGAAGACTGTGTTTGGTGGCAGTAAGAGATACAAGGTTAGACTTGATGAAAAGGGCTTTCAATTGGGGCAGGATATTGCTCATGCAGTGGGAGTTGTAAGCAGATACATGAGTAACCCAGAAAAGAGCTTGGTAGTACAAGACTACGTTGATGGTGATATGTCAACTGAGGGTATTACTCGTGAGATTCAACTTCAGCTTGTGTTCTGGCATGAAGACAGGGATTTGAGTTGCAGAGATGGAGGATATCATGTATGAGGAAAAGGTCGGTACAACTAGTAGATGATGCAGTTAGTAGGTGATGCATTCAGTGTCCTAGTCTCCAAGTGGGAGAATTATTGGATAATGTGGAGACCCAGTCTACTAAATTTAATTAGCTTCTTAATTACTTATCTCACCTACCCCTCACCTACCACACTAACCTACTGCACACCTACCACATCCCACCTATCTCCGACCTACCGTTCTCATGGTTTCTATAAATAGTCTCTTTTGGTTTAAAGGAAATGTAAGCCAAGCAAGACCAAGCCAAGTCATCTTGAGAGCTAAGAGAGAGGAAGAGAGAGAGGAAGGGAGAGAAAAAAGATAGATATTTTCTTGTAAACGTCGAGGCGCTCGACGGTGTAATTCCTCGAAGAAATAAAATCCTCTGCAGCTCCATGGATGTAGTCAAATTTGTCGAACCACATAAATCTGTGTATCGCTCTGATATTTTTTCTGCATGTGATTTTTCTAATTCCATTTTTGGCTTTATTGTCATCATTTTTCACAACATATTCAGTCTCTTTTCCCCCGTTAAATCCAAATCTCATGTTCTGTCTCTTTTTCCCCATTCCGTCTCTTCTCCGGCGTAAATCCGGATTTATCGAATCTTCGTAGGAGGCGGATTAAGGGGATTTACGTCACAGTTCTCGCCTGCCATCGCGAACTGACCGAAATTCGCTGATTTGATGATTCCTATTAACGTAAATCTTCTGTTGCAGCCAAACACCACGTTATTTGGAAATAATCTTTATTGACCAACTCAATCAAATAATTATATAGCATGAATTCTGTATATAGATTTCTTCATTTTTTTTTTTGGAAGAATATAATTTCTTAAAGTAAAATATTCAAATCAATTCCGCACTCCCATAGTGTCCAAGCTAAACTCCCTCTTTTCTTCCCTAAACTCCCAACCACGTACAAAAATGTTGATGATACGTGAAGCGTCTCTAAAACAAAAAAAAACCAATCATAATATCGCCCACTTGAAAGGAACCACTACAATAAACTTCCAAAACAGCTAAAACCTAGTGATTTACGACCTCAAATTCAAACTTCAAATTTACCAATTTTCTGCCTAAATCCTGACCTCTTCCACGGGGGTGAACCACCGGAGACGAAAACGGGGATAAGAGAACGCCGAGACTTCGCTGACGGCGACGGAGGCGGCGGAAGGGACCAAGAAAGCGGTCTGAGATAAATTGAATTCCTTGGCAACATTCTGCATCCAGTTGTCATCCACTCCGGCTTCTTCTTCCAATAGGCAGACTGCAGCGGGATTCCCCTTGAAAGGAGTGTCGGTGAAAGCATCAACCTGGATGGAAATGAGATTGAAGAAATTATGAAAAGAAATGGAAGGTCCGTTGAGAAAGAAGGATATAGAAGAGTCGAGGAGAAGAGGGGTAAGGATACTCACCACGGCGTATCTCACCGATCTTCTAGCCATTAGAGAGAGAACAGCGGCGAGAGAGGAAGAAGCGAAGAGGATAGGCTAGTGGAGCTTCGAGCTCCTGCTCAGAAAGACGGTCGGTTAAGATGAAGGAAATTGAGAGGGAGAGCCAAATGAAATTGCCGCACTCAATGGCATGCTCCGGTCGTACCAGTCAGTCAAAGAGACGGCGGTAATTATTTTCAAAATAATTAATTAATATTTATTTATTATTTTGACTCAAGAATAATATTATAGTTATTTACATTTTGTTATTCTTAAATATTATTTTTTTTTTCATATTTAAAATGTTTAATTCTTTTTAGTTTAATTTATGTGATATAAAGATACAATATTGTTTCCAAGATGTGTCATTTTTTCTATATCCATGTCATATTGTGTCAATATTTCGTGTTCATATATGTGTGTCATAATAGAAATATAAATACATAGGAATGAGAGGTATTTGTGTAAATCTTCATTTACTTTAAATAATTATAAAGGAGATTTACATGTTCCTGAACTCAAATTTGTCTCGGAACATACACATGAAAAGAGAAGAGAAAGAGAGCAAGAGCAAGAGCTGATGAAAAAAAAAATCATAAATTTTTATTAAGATTCCTTTGTAAAGTCCAAAAGGGAATACCCCACATGTTGCATAGTACTTATTATTCATGGGAGTTATCTCTCCCATTTTTTTGGGGAAAAACGTTACGTTGTTTCAAATAAAAAGATTTCACTCCACGAGGATTTCCTAGTGAGCCCAATATAATTATAATTTTCCCTAAACTGTAGAACATATGTATTTCTCACAAGACATCGAGGGTTGTCCCCCTCCCGTTTTGCTTGTGCAGCCCGACCCTAGCTTTGAATTGCATGATTATGAGACTTAGTTTTACCTGCTTGTTATTGGGAGCCTATGTTTGATCAACTTATTCATTGGGGTGCTTTAACTTGTTGATTGGTCTTATTCAAGAAATCCAAGGCCTGTATCTAAGGGCTTGGCCGCCTGATATTGAGATTCACTTGCCTTCATGTTGACTTCAGGATTACACAGACATTGCTTTCTTGGTCCTAGAGGGAGGACCACCCGACTCATCCCGATCAATTGAACTTGTTATTCGATCGCCATGGTCATGCCCATTTCTTCCCTAGCCTTAATTAGTTTGATCAGACCATCACATGCTTACCACCTAATTTCTATTAATTTTCATCTCTATTATGTTAGATTCTATGTTAAGAAAAGTAGATTCCAAGGAGAAGATAAGCAAGTAAGTTATGTGAATAAGGTGAATAATAATTTTGCACATAATAAATAGAATTGTGTGTATAAATGCAAGTTCCAATTTAATTAGAATCATATTTGAATTATTCAAATAATTAAATACATTCATATTTTTATTGACAATTTGAATTCAATATAATCATCTTAAACAATGTAACATAGTTTTAACAATATGTATGAATTACTTATACATTGAATAAATAATATGTATTCTGAATAGTTAAAACGAGTAAATGAAAATTAAATAAATTAAAGATACAAGTCAATCATTAGTCACTCTCTTATGATACTAGTTGGATACACTATTTTTACCCATGCATAAAATTGAAAATGAAAAGCTTTTAAAAATAGAAATGACAATACAAATAGACGTACCTTAATTCATACAAAATTTTAGACAGTACACATGAGATGGCTTCTTAAATGAAAATAATTTTATAAATGATATAAAATTTCTAATTAAACAAAATTACAATTAATTAAAGCTTTTTATAAAATGAGAATTTAACTTTTTTATCATATGCATGTTTGAGCATAAGCATAAGCATAGAAGATCTGTAATTATTCATTTACCATTTAACAAAATTTGTCAGTTTACTGCGTGTTTCAAGAAAAGCTTCCTTCAATGAAAATGTTCGAGAAAAATATTTGTTTACAGAGAATTAGAACAAACGAACATAGACAGTATCTTTTGATTCTTTTTTTTTGTATTAGTATTTTTACACAATGAATATTTTTATGTGTTTGGTTTCGTGTATATCTTGCATATTTTGTGATTTAGTAGCTCTTTAATGGTTGAATGAATTATCATGTATATGTTAATATTGTATATCACAACCATGAATGTCTATTCCCGCCCTAAATACTCCAAATCATAGTGAATAACTCCCTACAATCATTTACTTGTTGTCATCTTGGCTCTTCATTGGGACACCATCACCTCATAAATAAACAAAAAATATTTTTAAAATATCAAACATATTTTATTTCATCACAATAACATAAGCAAAGTAAAATAAAAATGAGCAACAAAAAAATGAAAAAGTGATCCCAAAGTACCATAAAGTACTATTATCAAAACAACAAGAATAAAGTGCAAAGATTATCAAGGGACACAAGTAAATAGTATTGCAAGAAAACCAAACAAAAGAATATTGCTTCATAGCTAGTTTAAAAAATATGAACTTTCAATCATCATTACAACAAGATGCAAAAAAAAATAACATTCTAGAATTGACTAATTGGGTGCTTTTCCAATTGAATTGCAGTCAACTCCTCACCAAAAGTTTCCAATCATAACAAGAAACTTGAAATATAAATATATTCCGAAATAGATAGAAGATAATATGGTGTAAGATGATCAATCATCAAAGGGAGAAGAGAAAGATTATTATTATATATTTTTTAACTCTATGATAACTATTCTCTCAACCTTTCATCCTAAAGTATGAAGATACTACTCATCAACGATTAAGTATTTACTTCAATGAAGCAAGACAATTACCTTCTGAAAATGTATGACAAGATACATTTTCCTATCATGGTTGGACAATATCATGAATGCTCCCACCAAGCTCCCTTTTTTCAATCAAAAAGTAAGGAAAAATTGGGTATAACACAAAAAAAAAAAAAAAATCTAAGCTCGCAACAAAATAACTGAATTCAAATTTGATTTCGAGCAACATTAAAATATTGTTGCAAGACTCACAAGACAAATAGAGCAAAAAGTAAAGAGAAGCTGACAGAAGAACTGAGAGATTACATAGGGAGTCGTTGGGATTTCATTTAATTATTATTTCTTTTATTTTTAATAGATTAAGATTTTTTTATTTTTCCTAACTAGGATAATCATAAATAAAAAGTAGTTGATTTATACACCTAAGTGTATGACACGCCACCATTGCCGCCAGGGACAACAACTATAATCATTGACTTGTCGAGCTTCGAGCGTCATCGCTCACTTTGCTTGAAATCAACACTACCAACTCAAAACATTAAAAAAAAATTAATATTAAACATGTTTTATTTGATGTTAAAATATAAATAAAATATAATAAATAATAATAAAAGTTATTTCGAAGTACCCCTAAGGTAAAACTCTTCTTAAGCAAATTTAATGACAACTATTTTATAAGAAAAAATGTAAATAATTATCAGAATAAAATTAAAAAGTTCAGCTTGGGTAATTAAAATAATTTAATTTACTTAAAATGGGATGATAAATTTGAAAGGGCTAATAAAATTTATAAAATAAAATTGAATATTAAAAATAAAGTCAAATTATTATTTTTATACCAATGTCGGACGCTTTTGTCGTTGAGGTGCCATCAATTGAATTTGAAATCGTTATTGTTGTCGTTAACATGGAGTCGTCAGCTTGTCTTCCGTTATTTTGAACTTTTCATCGAATGATTCTTCATCTTACAAGATGAGAAATTGATTGACTAGTTAGATAATAGCAGGAACAAACAAAATGAAGTGTGAAGGAAGCCTTCTTACAGGTAAATCTTTGTATTGATTATTTTAAATAAGATGTCTGGAATGCTTCAAAGACAAAATTATGAAGGAGACAATTCGAAAACTGATAACCAGAGAGTACAGGTGGGTATACCCATTCTAGAGTTCTTATCTTTCCTGTAAGGGTACTCCCCTAGTAAATTACATCTTAAGTAGTCAGTGATAATTAAGAAAACCTTCGATTAGAGTTTAGATTTGTTCTCAGAAAGATAATTATCAAGGAAAGAAATGTCAAAGTTATGTCCTAAAGGTAGTATATTTCTAAGGATTCGAAACTACTTTAAGGTGTCGTTGATAGTTTAATTGAGGTTCATCTTTTACTTCGGGTTTTGAATGTTTGTTCCTGTTAAACAAAATTAGCATATTCTAATAACATGCAATGTAAATCTAGGGTGATGTTTGCCGTTTATCTTCAGCAGCCCTGCAAAAAAAAGTTAGCATGAAACAATTTATTTGCTAATTTAGTTTGTTTAACTTCTTTGATAACCCGACCAAGTTGTCTATGACTTTGTCGTCCTGGGGTCATCGGAGTACCCTGGTCTAGTTAGCTTGAGAGGTGGTCAACCTACTTTGACCGGAAGATTTTTTTTAGCAACCACAAATTGCTTCATTTAAGAGATCTTCGTAAACCATGATATGTTGGGTTAAAGTTGAGTTCAGCGATCTTTGTTCATTAAATTTTCAAATAAGTTTTAATTTTTTCTTCGAATTTTTGGAGTTGAAAATTTTAGGTTGCTTAAGTCTTTTTAGCGATTTTTTTTTGTCATTTTTTTTATTTCTGTGTGGGATGACCTGATCAAGATCCCATTGTTTCGTTGTCTCGATTTATGAAGGTTTATGGTTTGATTAGTCACTAGTGACTCAAAGATATTTTGTTAGAAACCATGAGTTACCTCCTCCAAAATATCTTCTCAAACTAAGTTGAATTTTTAGGTTTCAAGTTTAAGTTTTAATGTCTTTTAAGGTGAATTTTAAGTTAATTTGGTACTTTAACCCAAATTGTCCTTGATTGAGGTTGTGCGCTTTTATTCTCGTACGAGAAGTCAAAACCCTACTTATCCTTCAATCACCTTAGTTTATGTTGATTTTAGATTAGCTCACGTTGGATTGAACTGATCTAAAGCAAGATTCCAAATAATTTGAGCTAACCTAAATTAGTTTGATTGTCCCTCTAATTCTTCTTAAATTTATTTAAATTGACCATAGTTTAATAAGATTGACCCAAGTTTAGTTTGATTAAAATCAAACAAATTTTACTTGCTTTTATTTGACTTAAGTTAAACCAAATAAAATCAAGTTGGTTAACTTAAGAATAGGCCAGGTTAAGCTGAACTAATCTAAGTTCAACCCTGGGATCAAGTTTAAGTTAATTATACTTGATCAAACTCTAAATTAATTTAGACTTGAATTTTATTTTTAAGTCTAAGTTAGGTTAGACTTAAATTAATCCTTGATTAAATAGAGGTTAAGACTTAGATTAAATTTGAAGTAGAATCTCGAGTTGGGTTAATCCGATATGGGTCGGCCTGGCCCAAAGATTGAGATAACCCAAGTTAGGCTGGGTTGACTCAGTTATTTGAGTTAACTTGAGTTAAGTTGGGTTGACCTAATGATTTGATTGATTTGGGTTAATACGAGTTAGGTCGTATTGACCTAATGATTTAGTTTATTTGGGTTAGCCCAAATTAGGTTGGGTTGACTTGATAATTTGGCTAATTTGGTCTAACTCTAGACTTAGACCAAATTTAAATTGAGTTTGAACTAAGTATAAGTTAGGTTAGACTTAGGTTAGGTCTAGGTTAGGCTAGACTTAAAAGTAGCTCAATGTGAACTAAGTCTGAGTGAAGTTAGATTTAGGATTTAGGTTCAAAGTAGATAGATCCTAAATTTTTGCTAAGTCTAATATATGTTAAACTTAGAGTTTAAGTTCAACGCATTTAGAACCTAAATTTTAAGATTACGTCTAAGAATAGTTAGACTTATGGCTGATTTTAGGTCCAATTTAAACTTGGAGTTTAACTTAAGTTCAATTTAGGTTGAACATAAGTTTAGGTTGACTTAGGTTCAATTTGGGTTGAACCTAAGGTTTGGGTTGACTTAAGTTCAATTTGGGCTGAATGTAATGTTTAGATTGACTTAGGTTCAATTTGGGTTAAACCTAAGGTTTAGGTTGAGTCCAAATTGGTTTGGACTTAGGTTTATGTTCAATTTGGGTTGAACTGAAACATTTAAGGTTAATTCCAAGTTGGTTTGAACTTAGGTTTAGGTTCATTTAAGTTTAACCTAAACATTTATGGTTAAGTCCAAGTTGGTTAGGACTTGGGTTTAGGTTGAACCTAAACATTTTGGGTTAGGTCCAAGTTGGTTAAGACTTAGGTTTAGGTTCAATTTAGGTTGAACCTAAACATTTAGGTTTAGGGTTTAGGTTGGATCTGAGGTTATTAGCCCAACATTTAGGGTTTGATTGGGGCCAAATTGGTTAGACCCAATATTATGGGTTAGGTTGAGTCTAAGGTGGTTAGACTCAAGATTTAGGGTTTAGTTGGGTCCAAGTTAGTTAGACTTCACATTTGAAGTTTAGGTTAGGTCTAATATAGTTAGACCCAACATTTGGGAGTTCGGTTGGATCTAAAATGTCTAGACCCAAGAGTTTAGAGCTAGGTTTAGACTTGGTTATGCTTAAACTTAGACCTGATTATGTTAAGTCTAATGTATAATCTATTATACTAAGCTTAGGTTAGGTTAAACCTAAACTTGGCTTAGATTCAAATTTGACTAACCTTAGATTAATAAGGGCAAACACATGGTTGAAAAGAGTAACCATGTTGTTATTCCCCTAACATTAAGATTTAATAGTTTAAACCAATTCTTGGGAACAATTTGGGCTAAAGTGTAAATTTTCAAACTTTTTAAATATTAAAATCTTGCCCCTAGATTTCTAATTTTCATTTTAAATTTTAGAAGGTTGGATTATCATTTTAGAGTTTAAATTTAATACCCTAAATTTTCTAGTCAGTTTTCAATTTTTCTGCTTTTTCACAATTAATTTTCACAATATTTACAAAGGTGGTAGAAAATTAGTCATTTTTATTTTAGGGGCATCCCTAACTTAGAAAAATTAGGGAATTATCCCAAGGATGGGAGGAATAATGCCTGCCAATTTCATAATTTTAGAATTGGTATTTAATTTTTGATAATTAAAATACTCCAGAGAGTATTTAATTAATAAAAAATAAATATAAACCATTTAATTTTAATATTTTTCCTCTATTCACTGAGTTTAAAGGTTATTTTATTTTTTTTTTAGATTTTTTAAGATAAAGTTATGTATTTTTAAATATTTTATTTAATTTTTGGATTTAATTAAATAGGAAAAAAGCATAATTTCCTACTTGTCCATACGACGTCCTCATCATCCTCGGCAATGTCAAAGGCTTGTGCGACATTAATTGATTGAGCACTTTTTTACGTGAGCATCTGAGGTGGCTACGATCTGGTGCTTCTTCCCTCCGATGTTTGACAATATGAGCTAATTGTTGTCATCCATTTTCAATACACAAAAATGGACGACATCTGGCCATCGTCCCCATGAGACATTAACCTAAAAACTGCTCTTGATCAAACACTAATATCTCCCATGTTTTTTCATGAAATCTTATGGGTTTTGTTTCTAAAGCTTCATCTAATCTAGACAAACACATCTATACGGTTGATCAAGCATGGTGTTTTGGTTTCTTTCACAAAAGACCAAACCAGAGGCAATATTCAGGGTTTTTAATCCTTACCTTATCCCAAGAAGCGTGGCCTTGATTTTGCTTGACAGACGCGATTGTGTTGACCTCATGAAGCTTGTCCTTGGTTCAATTTGAAGTGAAATCAGCTCAACTACATAAGCTAGGACAAAAGGTGGCTTCGTTTGGTCTTGAGTTAGGTTAGAGGGCTTGGGGAGGCTCAATTTTGATTGGGAATTTGTGAAGCTTAGGGAAGCTTTAAGGAGGATTGGTTTAGAGAATTGGTAGGGTTTATGTCACACCCAACATTTGTCCTAGATTTGGGTTGGCAAATTAAGGTTTTGTGGTCATGGTCAAGGCTTGGAAGTAGGGGGTTTCAATTGCCTAGGAGGGGAAAGGCGCGGGGGAATTTTTGTCTTGGGAGCAAAAGGTTTTCTCTTCTTGCATGACTCTTGGGTTTGCCCTTCTTATGGCCATGAGAGGGTAATGAAGAGGCCAAATGTGGCCCGAGGAAGCTCTTGTGACTCCTTAGAGAGGTTTACAGAAGCATGGGGAGGAGTTAGGATGGTAATTGCAATCTTTGGAAGTTTTGACCCTATGAGCTCCGATGGAGAAAAGAGAGAGGGAATTCATGGCTTGGAGAGATTGGGGAGAGCTTAGGTGAGATTTTCTGGGCTTGGCAGAAGTGTTCTTTGACCTAAGCTTGAAGGGACTTGGGTTAATTGGACTTAGATTTCAAGTACGAGAAGGGGTAAGTAGACATAACTTCACTTATCTTTTTTTTTATTTCTCGTTTTGGTTTTATTCGGAATATGGGTAGAGTATGTGTCATCATTGAACCCGATAAGTTATCTTGGGTTATGGATGAAGCATTGTTGAATGGGCCAAGGGCTTAGACCATGAGCTTGGACCATGGGTTAAAACCTTGAACTTTAAGGTTTAGGGCTAGGGTTTTAGGGTTTAAACCTAAATCTAATGGATCTTAATTTCATTCTAATTAATTAATTAGTTAATTTATTGATTAATTAGAAGAATGAAAAATTGACCATATGACTATAGGTTAACCTTGGTGGTTTAGGATTGACTAGTTGACCATGGTGTGTGTTCATAATTAAATTTTCTCAAATTTCTAAAAATAGGTATGTACTCTTAATACACAGTGATATTTATTCATAAACAAATTTTCTAAGATACCAAACTATATGTATAATCTAAATAATTAAAAATAATTTAGTTTGTTTAATTATCTTACACCATAAATCCTTTATTGTAAATATTTTAATTGCCTCATTTTATTGTTTCCATATATGAAAAGTAGAGGAGTTTATCAAAAGCTTAAAATTAATTAATAATTTAAATGATTTATATAAATTATTCGATTAATTTTTAATAAAAATTACATCATAATTATTAAATTTATTTTAAGGAAACCGCGATATGAGAAATTAATTGAAATTTGTTATATTTATCTCAAATTAAAAGCAATAGTTTTGGAAAAATTATTTCATACAAACACCGTATGCAGAGATATATGCGGTGTCAGATCTAGACCGCTCATCATACTCTAATATAATTTTCAATAATTTTTATTATGATGAAGGGTCCATTGAACACCGTATAGAATAATTTTGATAGTTTTGAGGGTTATAAAACCAAGGGTATATTCGGCATTCTTTCCTCCCGCGCTCCTGCTCCATTCTATAAATGCTGGAACCTGTCATAGACTGGAGAGGGCTGTAAGAAAAGCTGATGGTGGGAGCTTGGCGAACAAGCAGATTATTCTCTCCTTTTGCAGCTTGAGATGCTCTGCTGAAACCCAGCGAATAAACCCTAGGCGGGAGGGCCTTTGCCAACCTTTCGCTGTAAGCAGTCCGCTGGTATTTCTCTTCTCTTTTCTTCATCCGATGGAATGCGATGCTCCATTCCTATCATCTTTGTTTTAGCTTAATACTATCATCCTAGATCTGTTCCGATTGCCATCTTGCAATCGGCTGTTGCTTTTGGTTTATTGTTCATTGATCTTTGATTTGACGTCGATGAATCTAATATTAAGGCTCTCTTATTCATGGTTTTTCGATCGATAAACTTTTTTTTTTACTAAGGATTAAATGTATTTTTTTCTTTGACAATGTCACTTGCGANCATGAACCGGGACGGATGAAAATTCCACTATGAGATGGTGTAAACTATTAAAGAGTGTCTTGTAAAGGAAAAGTTTAAGCTAATTATTGTTTTGCTGCTCACTCCAAATACATGTAAGCACTCCAACATCAAGCAAAAGCATTCGAGTAAACAATGACACACTCACATTCACATTAGACAGAAACACATAACTTATAACATCTGAAATACATATAGATACAAATTGAAACTAAGTAGTCATAGCCAACAATAACATTCGACTATACTCTCCATAAACACCAAACAATACATACATTTTTTTAATGACACTTAAAAATAATTTTTTGGTGTTCCGAAAATTTTTATAAAAATTACCACCCCCACTGGGTGTTACTCACCACTGATTGTCTTTATCATCCTCTGTCATCACCAGAAGCCACCAACTCCTTTATCCATCATCACCAAATAAACTAAAAAAAAAAAAAAAAATCCCATTTGGCTCTTAACGTATAAAAAAATAAAATTCACTCATCTATACTCTCAACATTTTATCATTAGTTCAAAGTTTTGTTTTGAAAAAACAAGAATATGAATATTCTATCAATGAAACCGAGTTAACTACAATATTTTAAGTTAAATTTTAAGTTTTCCTAAACTAAATATTATGTATCATACAAAACCTAAATTATTTAAGATGAAATCTCTTTAATGTGATGATATAATAGATGGTCTATCATGATTGAAAATTTATTATAATCTGATAATTTGTAGTTGAAATTCAGTAAAATGGGATAAAGTTTTATTAATTAAATATTTTATTAAAAGATTATCATCAACATTGATTGAGAAACCATTGAAAATTTTACATTCTTAGTTAAATATGTAAGTAAAAGCTCTATGATAAATTGTGTTTGTATTGCTAGAGATAAAACTTGATTTTTCTATGTCAAAAGCTCCCAAAAAGTTGATGCACAAGTGATATATACATGTAATTCTTGAAACATAATGTTGAACTCTTTCAAGAGATAAAATCATGTAATTTATCTTAGGAGGGAAAATCATTCATATTGCATTGATTGATTACATAAGTTTTCATTTCGAATGTATATTTTCATTATATGAAAATAATTTAAAATTATACAACCTGAAAATTGAAATGCTAAAACAAAGATTCTAATACTTGATATTGAAAGAGTTAAAATGATTAAGCACATGCAGTCATATATAACTAAGAAAATTAAACATGGAAGAGTGGGAATTATTACAATTAACATGTGTGCTTCATAAGATTAAACATTCTAATTGAACCTTATGTGAATGCATATATAAAATAATAAGCAATTACATTAAATAATCAAATATTCAATATTCATTTTTTTCTAAAAAACTATGACAAATAGTTTGTTTAATGCAACTGCATACTAAAAAAATATATAAAGACATTCAAAAAGTTGTTGAATCTATATTTATGATCCAAAACAAATGCAAATTAGAATTAACATTTTCAACAAATCAACAAAATTTTATTATTTATTTTGTCCTAAAAAGTTTAGATCATTCACCTCATACAATAAACTTGTATAAAAGAAAAAAATATGATGTCACTAGGCAAGTTGCTATATAAACTATATTCATAAACTAAATTCCAAATCTTGAAAAACACTATCACACCAGTTCTAGTCATCTGAGTGGCTCCACAAAGGCGAGTCAAAATGCAACATACCACTTGATGGATCCTCGGTATTAAAATTAAATAGATGATGAAATGGAGATTTGGCAAATGGAGTAGGTTGGTCAAGAGAATGAAGAGGTTGAACAAATGTAGAAGGTTGCTCAAAAGTATGAAGAATATTATCGTGCAAAGGCATATTGAGACCAGTGTAATGAGGAAGGATGCATGGAGCAGATGGATAAGGTTGATCGGCTGGAGGAATAGAATGGGCAAATAGAGATGGTTGTATAAGTGGGTGGGGAAGATCTTGTGGAAAAGACATATTGTAACTACCAAAAGGAGGAATAGGCTGGGCAAATAATGAAGGTTGGTCATGAGGAGAAAAAGATGATGCAATTGGAGAAGTTTGTTCCAGAGAGTGAAAAAGATCATCCTGTTGCGTAATCATATTCAAATTTGCAAGATTAATAGGAGGAGAGTGGGTGATTGTGAAGAGTGATCATAAGAATGATGATATTGCTGCAAAGATTGGAATGGTGAACTGTGCAATAAGCAACTCTTCTTTGCAATAAGCACACATATTAATTGTAATAATTTTCACTCTTCCATGGTTAATTTTCTCAGTTATATGAACACGTGTTTAATCATCTTAACTTTTTCGATATCAAGTATTAAAATCTTTGTTTTGACATTTCAATTTTT
>JXCR01137074.1:28533-79299 GCA_002079205.1 Phalaenopsis hybrid cultivar
TCGTGACGAATGTTTTCCTAAGGCTTGAAATCCTATTTGGAACATTTTCTTTGAATCTTCGCAAGATAGCCCATAACCGCTCGTTCATAAGACGATGGTCTTGTGCCAAAGGTGCTAGACATCAAAGGAAAATAAGAATTGGCTGGAATTTCTAGAAGGGTGAGTCTCAATTCTAGTTTTCTAAGATGGTCCATAGGAATTTCTAGAGCTAGAACCTAGGCTCTAAGGAGGAGAAGAAAAGACCTCACAAAAATGAGGTCAACAGTATATCTCAAATGTGCATCAATTTCTTAGGAAGCTATAAACCTTTGGATGTCTTTACCTAGCTTTCTCGCACTACTTTTAGATGAAGTTTATGCATGCTAATTGTCACAAAGTTCTTTCTCAACATCATTTTGGCATAGAAAAATTAATGTTTATCTCTAACAATGCTACAGACACAACTTACCATAAAGCTTTTGCTTACATATTTAACTAAGAATGCAAAATTTTCAATGGTTTCTTTATCAATGTTGATCATACTCTTTAACTAAAATATTTAATTATTAAAACATTTTCTCATTTNCTCTTTCTCAACATCATTTTGGCATAAAAAAATTAATGTTTATCTCTAACAATTCTACAGACACAACTTACCATAAAGCTTTTGCTTACATATTTAACTAAGAATGCAAAATTTCCAATGGTTTCTTTATCAATGTTGATCATACTCTTTAACTAAAATATTTAATTATTAAAACATTTTCTCATTTTACTGAATTTCAACCACAAATTATCAAACTATTAGAACTTTTCAGTCCCGATAGAATATGTAATTATATCATCGCACTTTAGAAGATTTCATCTTAAGTAAAAATTTTTGTTTGGGAAATCTCAAAATTTAACTTAATATGATGTAGTTGACTCAATTTTATTGATAAATATACAAATTCTTGTTTTTCAAAACAAAACTTAGAACTAATGATAAAATTTTGAGAGTATTGATTACTAAGTTTTATTTTGTTACACTCTAAGAGCCAATTGGGATTACCAATTTCATTGATGGCGGAGGTTGTTTAACATGATGGTTTAGAATGCTTGATCAATTTTATTTGTGTGTTGAGGAATGAGCAAAGAAGGTTGTTATTGTTGCTGGCTATACTATTACTATTGTTTTTAATATTGACAATATTACTTAATAACTCAAAGGTATTACCCTAAGATGAAGTGATATACTGACCCAATAACTCTAGGATTCAATTGGCAATAGATTGATATATAGATAACAAAATAATTTCTTTAGTTAATGACGAGCATTTAAAATGGAGAAATACTTCAAAAGTATTACACTAAAACAATGCCTTGGAAAATTAATAGTAATATTTATAAATTGTATGTTATTTGGACTATTTGAATCATAGTGTTTGCGAGTAAAAATGTTGTTAATAGACTAGTTGAGATTGAAAAAGCAAAGAAAGGAATGTCAAAATCTTTGTGTGACAAAATTATAAAGGATAAATTGAGGAATGATTATATTAGAGAGGTTATGGAAGCAGCATCAATTAAAGCGAAGGTATTGAGAAATAGACTTTCGAAGGTTTGAACATGTATAATATACAATAGAAAATGCACTTGTTAGTTAAATAAAATTATTGTTGAAAGATGAGGGAAAAGGGTTAAACCCACAATAATGTGGATGCAAGTTCTCCAAAAAGGCTACTTCTCATGCTATACTTTAGTGGGAATGAATGGTTAATTTGGATTCAAAAATCAACTTTTTCGGTTCGGATAAAAGCTAGTTATGATGATTGTTGGTGTAGTGGCACCCTTCTTTCCAATTTTTAATTCTTGTTTTGTGTTCTTCAAAATGTTATTCTTTTAATGCATCCTCAATTTATTTGAATTATTTTTTAGCCAAATGATGTCAGCCTTAGGTTTTGTAGACCTTTCATGTTATCATAGAATTAGATCAATATAGACAAGGTTTCCGGTGCAACTTATGTGTGAGAGTAGCATTAACCCTTATGTTAGTTCCAATTTTCAAATGTCTTAATACTGATGAGGTATTTATTATAAATTTAACTGATCCTATATGCTCAATGTCAATGAACTCTTTCATGAGCTTTCCATTTGTCCTGTTAAAAATGGGGAAGCATGCATAATTAATAAAGCTAAATGCTTGATTGCAAGATTTGGAATATGGTAGTTATAGATGAATAAGATTATGCCATATGGTGTTTGTTGGAGACATATTTTAATGAACGGTTACATAAGCAATATTATGCAAAAACTTATTGTGCTTTCATAACTAATTGATACTTAATATTATTTCCCTTGATTTACTTGTAATGCCAAGTTATGCAACTAGTAGTGTCGGGGGAAAGTAATTTTCAATAAACTATTTATTTGTCTGATCTAATGATTTTTAGCATTTACTAGACTTGTATTACTAAAAGATCATTTTTAGTTTTATATCTTAGTTTTTAATTTTGATTTATGATTTTTTATATTGATAATTGCTAGGATCCACACAACTATATTTGTTTTTTCAATTAAAAATCTCTCTAAAATTTTCATTTATCTACTATTATCATACATGAAATTAATTTTATAATAAAGAAATCCTTGATGGAAGATATCGTCAACTATGAGGCCCGCATGCATGTAAATATGTGAGAAGAAAAGGGGTTGTTAGATACAAAAGAAACTGTATGAAATTTATGTTATTTTTAAAAATAGTTTCTCTTATATAAATTTGAGCAAAAATTCAGTTATAATGCTAATATTCTTCTTCAGGGTATTGTTCTGCCCAATCCAAGGCCACTACCTGTAACTACATCTGGTGAAATGCTCGATAAGACTGCATCATCTCTAGCTAAATATAATTCTGATGTACGAGTAACAGATTCACGGTTGGATGCTGGAAGCCCAAATTGGAATTACTTGAAGAGAACATCCTTTCCTGAAACTAGCGCTTCAACTTTGAATCAATCGATGCCTATAATTAGTCTTCTTGATGTTGAAGCATTGAGCAGTTTATCAAACTCTCTGTGTCCTGCTGCAATAGTTGGATGTTTGGAGGATTTCTTGCCTTCCAGGGTAATGTGTGGTACCTATGTTCTAAAATAATGTCACATGTAGGGCCTAAAGTCTATGATTCTGAAGGTTTTTTTTAAATATAGATTGGATATTCATTACCAAGTACTCAAGGAGAACAAGAGAAATTTTCAAATAATGTTGAATCTGAAGAAATTGCAGAAGTATGTTCATATTTATAGCTCTATTTAATATATATATATTCTTTAGCTATGTGCACAAATAACTTCGATCGTAAGTTGATTCTCATCTATTTCATAAGTATATTTCATTTTGATTCTTTGCGGAATATGTTATGCTTGTTCCATGCCATTTTGAGAATTGGCTCCCCTTTGGTGTCTTGATCAAGCCACAGTCAAAATATTGCTCTAATGTCGCGCAACAATCTGAAGCAAGCATGGGAACGAAAATGACTAGAGCTCCAAAAGTGCTTAGTAGTCGGGTAAGAAAATTTCCATTGTGTTCTTTGGGAGTTTGTTAGCGTTTTATTGTTTTCTCATACAAAATTATCCCTTTTCTCCGCAACAAAAGCGCAGACAGCCTTGTACCTAGCTATTTATTGGAGTAGTATTAGCTAACCTTCATTTTATTTCTCTCCTATGTTGCTTAGTAAATTTGCTAAAAGTTCACTTATGGCAGATATATCGAGCTAAGGTTGCTGAAGCAATTAAAGCATTGAAAAATGCACTACCATTTTATGAAATGGTATGTTTTCTGTGTCCTACATTTCCAACTAATATATATATATATGTTGAATATTTATGATTCACAGTTAATTTCTTTGTTTAATATGAAAAAAAGTTTTGATCAACAATCAAACCCGAATGGCTATAATGTCTTTTATTCAAATTACTATTATATTTTTTAAGAATTCATTTATTTTATCCATCTCAAAACAAATTCATAATGATAAAAATAATTATACTCAAATTTTGGTATGCTATCTAACTCAAAATTTTCTCAGTTAACTATTAAAAAAAAAGAACTTATTAGGCTGTACTTTTGCTTTAAACCAAAGGAATAAATGTCTAAAATTGTTTCATATGCGTGTCATTCATACTACTGAAATTTATGCAATTTAAATAACTTGGAAGCTCTGCTTCTCAAAATTGCCCATTTCAATTTTTACTTTTTTTTTCATTATATATTCGCTGTGTTGTTCATGCATTCTAATTTTTTTTCTATTTGTTTATGCTTATTTGTAGGGTAATCAGGCATCTATACTAGATAATGTCATCGATTATATCAAGTTTCTGAAACTTCGACTAAATGTAAGTGACAACTAATGCTTCTGTATTTTGATATCATTTTAATGTTAAATAATTTGTCAAAACTGTTGTTGATACCAGAGTTAACAAAAACCAAACCAATATTATTACTGAAAAAGCTAATATGCAGTAGAAATAAAACAATAATACCCCCACATCTTATAATTAGTAACTTCAACGATCTAACCCACCACTCACATCTGTTTGATCTAAATCAGAGAAGTAAATATTGTTACTAATTTCTAAAGGATTTACTCTAGAATACCTGATTGATATTTAAACTTTTCTAGTATCAATATAGAGAGAAAGATAACAACATTAATAATTAAGAGATACTATTCATCTTTGCATCGTATAGTTTGGTGTGCTTGTTATCATACATTTATTGACATTATGATGGGCATCTCTTTAAGAACGCTTATTTTATGAGGACTACTTCAAACTTAAAAGAATGTAATGTCCTAGAAAACATAGGATGCATTACTTGATCTCATTAGAATGTCTTACCTAGAATTGTATCTACAATCTCCATTTTTTTTTTTTCGATAACTTTGTTTCTGGTAATTTTCTGTTGTCACTCCACAAGTTTGTCAAACACCAATCAATGATCCATCTTATGGCTTCAATGAAATGAACATACCTTTAACACCATTTNGTCTCTTTAAGAATGTTTATTTTATGAGGACTACTTCAAACTTAAAAGAATGTAATGTCCTAGAAAACATAAGGATGCATTACTTGATCTCATTAGAATGTCTTACCTAGAATTGTATCTACAATCTCCATTTTTGTTTTTTTTTTTCAATAACATTGTTTCTGATAATTTTCTTTTGTCACTCCGCAAGTTTGTCAAACACCAATCAATGATCCATCTTATGGCTTCAATGAAATGAACATACCTTTAACACCATTTTCTTAATGAATATTAATTCAATTCTTATGGTACTCAATTATAACATGTAAACAATATATGATGATCCTCCCTCTACTTTATTTATTTTCATTAATTGTCTTAACAAGGAAAAGTTGCCTCTGTATTTAATCTTTATGGTATAAAACAAAATTGATATTTCTAATTGGACATAAATATTCAAAGTTTATATTCAATTACTTTATCTTGTAGTTTCATTGTATGAATTATTAATTTGATTCCTCTATAATTTGCCTCGTTTAGAACATTTCTTGTTCTAATTATGGATACAATTGCTCTATCTTCAATCATTTTACATTCTCTTAATCTTTGAAATTTTATTGAAATGATTTCTTGATCAAACAAAAAATTTTATAGTATCCCTTATAATTCTCTAAATCGCACTAGGTATTTCATTTGTACCTAAAAAAGAAATAATCAAAATAAATTGATACAAAAAGGTTGATATTCTAGTGAAGCATGCATTAAATTCTAATGCAATATGGTTTAACTTGGTTTTATTATTTTATGGTATGGTTTCTTTATTAGTGAAGGTTAATTAACAGTTATATTCAACAAGCATGGTAGGAAAAATAAGTAATGATAGGCATCTAATAGTGTCTTACATACACACTGTTCTTTCAATGTTTTATTTTATTTTATTTTTGCAAATAATGTGTTTTTCACACTATATGATTTCGAGTGTTACCAACCTGAACGCTTGTGTTCTAATCATATCTAACTTGTTTAATGAACGAGCTTGCGTATCATGTTGTAATATGGATGATTTGCTTAGAGAACAAACTGAGCTCAATCCAATTATTAAGCCAAAAGTAAGTTATTAGCATATAACAAATATATCTACAGCCCTAATCTACATAGCAAATTTTATTGAGCTCTTTCTCTTAACTAATTACTGAGTTGCCATAAATTTGTATTTTATACTAAAATTTATGAACCTTTTTTTAATTTTTTATCCTATTTGTACACGTTTTCAACCAAGCAGATAGAAAAGGATGTTGGTTAATTAGGTGGAAGAGAAACAACTATTTCAAGAAACATTTAACTTTCATTTGAATTGTTTTCCCTTTGTTGTTATTATACCTCTCCTTCAATTCTAATTCAGGGCAAATGGCAGGTATTGAGCCAAACTAGATTGACCGGTGAACCCTCAGCTCATTCCTTCGTTCATATTGAGGTGCTTTATTTCTTCGTTCCCTTTTATAATTATTAGTGTTTGCATAATGTGCTTTTATAACTTTGTTCTGCTACTTTACTATTAAATATTGTATCAATATCACTTTACATTTATCAGCTAGTGCTTTTTTCTTTATACAATATAATTGTCTGGCTTTGTTCTGCTACCTTATTTTAGTATTGTATTACTATAACATTTAAGAAGATATTATATCACTGAAAATTCATCAGCCAGTGTTTTATTCACTTCCCACCTAAAGAATAATTAGGCCTGGTAGTTTTTGAATCCTTCTGCTCGGCATATGGAACATTGTATCTATAGTATGCTCTTGTATGCAGCTGTATTCCATTTATTCTTGAACATGAGATCATGCCATAACCTAATCATTATGATTTTGTTATCCCTATGAGGCATTTATTGTGGATAGAAAGCATGCTTAGAATGATGATAATTTAGTTTTAATCTCTTTGGGTATTAACATGAAATAATTCTATTTTTTGGGGGCTGAGTGGAGATTTCTAGAGTGCAAAATACAAGATTGATCTCTAACTCCATTCAACCAAATGATGGACTTAGGCAAATTTTATTTGTTTCTAAGCATATTTTTTAACTTGTAGCAATTGAATAAGCCCAAAGTGAAATTACAAGCATTAATTGCTTATTTTTTATTTACTAGTATTCAAAATCATCACAATGTAGACTTGGTGTCATTGAAGGATTATGCACATAACTCTTTTGATTCATTGTATTGTATAATCTTCGTCAGTGAAACATCTAATCTCATAAAAAAATAAATGGTTGTGTTTTATTATATATTTTTTAATATTTTCTACAGATGTGAGAATTTTTAAGAATGAGGAGTCTTTTTATGTAGGGCTTCGGTCACTACTTACTCCATCCAGAGACATACCATCAACCACTTGAGGAAATGGTTGGGAATCTTCTAAAGTCAAACCCACATATGGCTAGTAAGATGCTTGAACACAAAGGCCTGGCCATTGTGCCCATGGATAATGTATACACTGTTCTTCAAAATAGCTTGGATCCGTGCTCCAGTTCATGCCAGTAATGATCAACTTTTACTTTGACAATAATATTTTCATAAATGACATTTCTTAGCTATATTACAATATATCTTACTTTTGGACTCTACAATTTCTCTTAAACAAATTTTTTGTGTTGCCATAGAATTCCTCTGGAACTGTATTGTTTTGACGAGAAATTTTTCGAAGTGCAACCTTGCCCTTTTTTCATATCTGTGCAATCATTCTTTCATGCACTGGCTTCACTAAACTTTGATTGTTATATTTATACCACTTTATCCATACTTGAAAATTGTATTTCATTTAAATAATTTTTTTCATAAATTAGTAATAGTGATATATGATATATAAATCATTTGGTGTTATAAATGTAGAAAATAAAAGTTTAGGTGTTCGATATGTAAATATACCGAAATTGTCCAACTTATTATGTGAGGCAAATTGAGTTTTATTTAGATCCAACTTATATATAAAAAATAAAGACATTAGAAAAGTTATTGAAGCTATATTTATGATCTAAAAATCACTCAAAATAAAATCAACATTGAACCAAAACAACAAAATTTAATTACTAGTATTATTCTAAAAAGTTTAGAACATTCATTTCATATAATAGAGTTGTTGTATATTAAAAAAAAAATGATGTCGCTGAATAAGTTGTTCCATAAGTTATATTTATAATGTAGATTCCAAATCTAGAAAAACATTCTCAGCCCAGTTCCAGTCATCTGAGTTGCTCCACACAAGGGAGTTGGAATGTAGCATATCACATAATGGATCCTCAGTATTAAGTTCAACAAAATGATAGAGAGATTCATCAAATGAAGTAGGTTGTTCAAGATAATGAAAAGTTCAAACAAATGTAGGAGGTTGCTCAAAAAGATGTAGAATACCATGCTGCAAAGACAAATTGAAACCAACATGATGAGGAATGATGCACTGAGGCTGATGGAGTATTGGTCGGTTGGAGGAATATATTGAGCAAATAGAGAAGGTTGTATAAGTGTGTGGTGAATATCTTGCTGGGAACACAAATTGAAACTAGCAAAAGATGGAATTGGTGGGTCATGAGGAGGAAGAGCTGGTGCAGGTGGAGAAATTTGTTCTAGATTGATCATAAGAAGATCTTCCTGCTGCAAAAACATATTGAAATTACCAAAATCATGAGGAAGATTAGAAAGAGGATACTGCTACAAAGGCTCCTCTTCCCGGGAAGTTGAGGTGCCAAATTCTCATTATGAAAAATCGGCTTGGAGTAAGTGCAGCCTCTCTCTGATCTCTTTCAGTTTGATTTCCATGGCACCATCTCTTCGTGGAACATCGTCGTGGAGAAGGAAGAAGAAGACATCGGACGGCAGGGGATTTGTTCTACGCTGTTGCCGCTTCCTTCATCGCCGTTATCATCCCTGTTATTCCTCTCCTTGTGAAGGCGGAGGCAGCGTTTTCTGATCCGGTGAAAATCCGGCCTGTCCTTCTCCGAGTGCAGCCGGATGTGCGTTTTTCTTTAAATCGGCTGAATCGGCAAATTAAAGGACCAGCCAAAGCTTCGTTGAGGCGGAGGTGGCGAGAGGAGACAGTATCGTAACAGAATCATTCAGGAGTAAATTAAATATTTTAGGGCCTCTATATGTAATAAAACATGTTTTGGAAACCTGCATGTGTAAAAAGCCCTAAATTAAATATATATTCAAGCTTTCATTTAATATAAAATACAATTAAAATATTTAAAGTGTCTCTAGGCTTCAAGGCTACATATGTGGCATGCCAAGAATTTTTCAACTCAACTATATTTATTTAAAGCAAAAATGAACAAAATATAAATATAAATTCAACATAACATAAAAATTTTTAAATGGAATCAGTTAATTCTTAATTCTTTAAAATCTAAGGCATAAATTTCATTTTTAAAAGAATTTATAAAGAAGCATTAAGTTCTACATAAGCTTCATTACTTGAATAACTTTCAAATCAATTTCAAACAAACATTTCAAAACCTTGCTAAAATTTTCACAAATCAACCTTTAACCGATTTAAAATTTCAGATATATAGCACTTAAACTTCACCAAATACAATCTAAACCAACATAACACATGACACAAAATGAATTCTCAAACAACCTTCAAACACGCATAAAACAATCATCAATTAGTGCAAATCCTACACAAATACATTACCCAAACTAATCATTAAACCTTACTCAAATCCAACCTAGATGCTATGTCAATCCTATGCCAATAACTTAGATCTTACATAAGATCAGCCACCAAACAATCTTTGAGTTTCATAAACTTGCCGGTCACATCTAACCATCAAACCTTAATTGAATCTCTTGCTAAGTATCCCATAACAGTCATCACACTTTGCTTAAGTCCTACATTAATATAGCTATATCAAATAACCTTTAAAGTTTAAGATTTGAAGAATCAAAATATTTTCTGAAGTTGAGAAATATTAAAAAAATTAAATGCTTGAGATTGCTAAAGAAAAGTAATTGTGATAGCTTGTAGTGGTGAGACAAAATCAAAGAATAGGCTAAAAACCCAAGAGCGCTTTATTGAAGTTTAGTATTTGCAGAAGTAATGAAAATTCTAAGACTAATTTTGGGTGAAATTGGTCTTGGCTGAGAGAAACAAACTTTATAAGATTAACATAAATGAAAAATTATCAACTTCATAAAAACCAACTAGGTAAAAAATATAATAAAATGAGCATTTACACCAACAAACAATCTTTCTTCAGTAAAATGCATAATTAACAAATTCCTTGATGCTTTTTCTCTTTAAAAGAGGCGAAAATTACATTATATGAGAACAAGACAGCCTAGATAAAAATGAATGGAGCTGCCAAATACTCTTGGCATGATACGATGAATACGACATTCGCAGGCACGGGCGATGGTAAACAATGTACAACCAAGTTGAAACATCTTCATTTTTCATGGTCATCATTTGCAGGATCAACCTTGATTATGAGAGGTTTATGCAAGTCCACAGCAGGACTTGATGTAATCGGCATTTGAGGTGAGACCAAGAGATTCTCCACATCTAGGTTCTCTGCCAACGCCTTCTCCAAGGATGACTTGGCTACTTTTGTCACACACAACATAAGAATGGCTGCATTTAGACAAAAAAAAAGATCAATAATAATATTCTCGGGAAGAATAACAGGGAAAAAGAATAGTTAACAAACAACTTGAGTCGCATGTGGTTGAATAAAGCTAGACATCAATATTAGTTTTAAGCATTGGGTATAGACAGAGTACAAATACATTTTATTTTATTTCGCAGCAGCATATTAGAGTTTGATCCCAATAAAAGTAATAGGTAAATTAGAATTTCCTTTTTCGTATATACAAATGCAATTTTTTTAATAATATATCCCTGCCCAAAAAATTTTATGAGATCCTCCTACTCAACATGTTCTTCTCAGAAGGAATTTTATGAGATCCTCCTACTCAACATGTTCTTCTCAGAAGGAAAACGGATAACTCAATTTTTGGTAAAGAAAACCAAAAATTAAAAATTCAATTGACTCAGATTTCTCCTCAACAAAAAAATTTGGTTATCAATTTCATTTTGGGTTCCATTTCCATTTCTTTTCTACTTTTTATTCAATTCATAAACGAAATAGAACCTATAATTACCTTCAAAATCTCTCAAAAGTAATGATTGCAGTTTCACACATGATGGGTCAAAACAAAATCTAGGACACATTACCAATCTACAAGCAAACAACTGAGCCTTTAGTAAATCACCACTTATAACTTTTCCCAATACACATACGAGAAAGAGTAATTGCTGAAAAATCAAATAAGTTCGCCTGACTAGCCAACCTAATTGCCTCCATTAAGAGAAGAAAAAAGCACATAACAGGATTCAGTTCAGAGATATGTGTGAAAATAAACTCACCAGATACTACGAACCCTAATATGATAAGTACCTGCATTCATTAAAATAAGGAAAATGTCAATAGAACCAGATATTCACGCTGCCATGCTCATCATTTCAATAGTAAATGTCAAAAACAGATGAAGAAAGCTACAAGCATTATTTTAAAGGAAGATTTACACACTTATGTATTTACAATCCAATAGTAAAAAATTGCAGCAACAAAAATCAAGGAATCATACGATTTCATAAAATGTAGCATATTCAATACAGAAAAGGTTTGTCAGGATGTTGTTTCAATAGATACTCCATTAAAGGTCTGAAAGGTTATTTGTTCCCATGCTATTGTTCACAGAGTTTACATTTACCAACTATATCCTACACAAAAATGGAGCACAAAAAGGAATCGAAA
Source organism: Phalaenopsis hybrid cultivar (assembly GCA_002079205.1). NCBI lineage: Eukaryota > Viridiplantae > Streptophyta > Magnoliopsida > Asparagales > Orchidaceae > Phalaenopsis > Phalaenopsis hybrid cultivar. Next base: position 40,328 of record JXCR01137074.1, read on the forward strand.
TGTATTGAGCGACATTAAAGAATGTAGGCATAAACTCACTTCCCAGAAGGTAGAAGTAAAAAACAAGTGAAAAGGTTTTTGATATGGTTTCTGATTATTAAAGTGAACTATAATAAAAAAAACATTAATTTTATCAACAAATTTGTCATACAAAGCATTAAACAATCATTTCTACAACTTAAAAATAAAACGTTTATATGCTTTAAAAATATTTTGCACATAATTAACCAAACAAACTGATCCAAAAACTTATACAACTTAAATTTAAAGCCGATTGCAAGTAGAATTTTAAAAAATTTGTCAAACTTTCAAAAAGGCCTGGGGAACCTCCAACTATATCTAAGAACTTCTCAAAGAGAAAGATACTAGCCAAAAGTTAAGGCTAAGCATTTTAAAACATTCTTCAATCCCGCATAGCTTGCAAGGAAGAAAACATTGAATGTTTTTAATATTTAAGCAGTTACTGAGATATTAAAATTACTATTTTAGTGCACTTAAATTATGTAACACCCAAATTTCAAGAAAATAGGTAAAGTCCGACACATTTGAAAAATACGTCAAATTTTATATCTTTCGGAATTGAATCGAAATAATTTTATTAAATTCTATGCATGAAATAGATCAATTCTATATAAAACATCATGCATGAATAATGACGGATTGAGAGAAATAAAATTTGAAAATTTTAATTTTTATTAACTTAATTAATCCTTAACCATATTCTAATTCATCCCATAATCTCACACACCTGCATTGTTCCCCACCGCCTCATGCCTTATCTTCCATTCGTTGAATCGAAATAATTTTATTAAATTCTATGCATGAAATAGACCAATTCTATATAAAACATCATGCATGAATAATGACGGATTGAGAGAAATAAAATTTGAAAATTTTAATTTTTATTAACTTATATAATCCTTAACCATATTCTAATTCATCCCATAATCTCACACACCTGCATTGTTCCCCACCGCCTCATGCCTTATCTTCCATTCGTTCAATCGAAAAGGGAGACGTGAGCTTTGAAGTCTTTTCCCTCACCCGGTTTAAGTCTTTTCTCCTCTTTTTCCCTTACAACAGCGTCAACAAGTGAAATCTGTGAGCCACTATGCTCAATTACGGTTGCGTAGAGCAACTCGCGATCCTTGCGCACGGCAGGGAGGCGAGCAGCCACCTAGAAACCACAAAGCACGATCCTGGGTTCTAGGCAATTTCTATAAGCATGAATCCCTCTCTCACATAATTTGAACTTTCATTTCCTTCATAACCCTTCTGTTTTGATATTTATCTCGATTTTCGTATTTTTCTTGCCGGCGTCGAATTTATGTTGAAAGTGTCGTAATTGACTTGCAAGCTTCTGAAAATATTTTAGCACGAAATCAACGAGGAAGTAAATTTTGAGGTGATAGAAATGAGAGAGTTGAAATTAGGTTTTTCAGAAAGGCAAATTTATGCTAAGAAGCCCTTTTAAGATATGTTTTGGCATTTAATGCTTCTTTTTGGGTTAAGGCATGCTATGAGCAAAATTATATGACACTCTATGTTGTCCACGAGCCTCAGTTTGCATATACAAGACAACGAGATCGAGCTGAGCGCGTGGGCACTTTTTGTAGGACAGTTCCGTCAAGTTAGATGAAATAATCTTGTGTTAATTTAAGAAAATTAATTATCTATAGGTTTTCATATAAGTTTTAATTGACACGTGTTTAAAATTTCTTACATATTGTAAATGGATACCTGCAATTAAAATTATGAATGTGTGTTTACTTTTCTTATAATAGATTTAATATTATGATTAGAATATGCTACATATGACTATATTTATGATATGAATTCCCTGCAGGTATTCATTTGTCATGTTTCATGTATATGATACATGTAATGCTTTATAAATGTTTATTATACGATGATTTAAATGTCATAATGAATGTATGAGTAGACTGCCATATGAGTGCTTGCAAGTATATTATGCAGGGATGTCATATTTCCAACTTCTGATATTTATATGGTGACGAAACTTTGGGAATCATTGAAATTAGACGGTGACAGAACGTTAAGGAACAGTGGACATCAAAAGAGCTATCAATAGCTACTATGTTGAGGGAAACTCAACATTTATCGATAGTTTATATAGACTTTGGGGCAAGATAACGACTCATGATGAAAGAACATGAAAAAAAATTGAACATTATATATTAAACAACTGACATTACTATGAAATGACATTGTTATGATTACATACAATAAACATTCTATCAACATATTTATGAACATGTTCTTTATTATACTTATAATTTGATGCTTATGACCTATATGTTACACTGTAATTTTGATTTTTATACTGTCTTTTCTTTTAATATCATCTACTATGATAGCATGTTATGACTTATGTATAGACATGTACAGCTTCATACGAGCATGCACATTTTTATCTCTATGTATGCAATCTTATGTTAGCTCTGATTATTTCTCTAAGCTCGCTGTTGCTCATTCTTCGTTGTTGTCTTACAACTAGATACAACAAGCACCGGGGTGAGTAGTCAAATGTGTCTTTGTACAGCATTTATAAAATAATATTGGGAGCTTCGTACATATATTTTACGTACGTACTTTTATTATATTAAATTTAGCAACTTTGTATAATATTTATATTTTGGATGATATGATTTCATGCTTTCGAGTATGTATATGAATAAATTATGAAGTACAATGTATTGTGATATTGTGGTGATCCAGTTATACTAATTCACACCCACTGGTCCTGATTGTAAGAGTCAGCATGAGTGCTGGTGAGAGTTGGTATAACCAAATTGTCAGCCTCTGTCGTATCACGATTGACCCTACCAGAGGGGGTTAGTTAGGGTGCGACAGAAAGTAGTATCAGAGTATGGTTATTGGATGAAAAGAATAATGGAAGCGTGTTGGATTTAGAAAAAGCAAGAATGAGATCAAATATGAATTGATTTATACAATATTATAGGTTGATGGATCTAGGGTGGGTATTTCATACGAATTAAGGTATCATGCATGCGCTCTTAGTTCAGCTCGGTAGAACGCGGGTCTCCAAAACCCGATGTCGTAGGTTCAAATCCTACAGAGCGTGATTCCTTTTATGTTATGTCGAATTACAATGAAAGAACTTAACAAAACAAAGTAGAATTGCAAATTTAAAATTGACCTCCTACAAGGAGGAGGTCAATAAAAAAAGAGATGTTACTCAATCCAAAGGTCCAATTGATCACCGCGCCTGTATTGTAAATATGCAGTTACAAATAATCCTGTTAAAGTAATAGGAATTAGACCTAAGACATCATGCAGTTATCATTAAAAAACAAGAATCCAGGTTGCACTACTTGGGGTGGGCGTAACATTATTACTAAATAGCATTTAAATAATAAATTGTGTCGATACAGATGAACATGCCTGGAGATGAATAAAAAAGTACTAAGGTACAATCTTGTTGGCTAGGTGCAGAGCATGAAGACCTGAGAGCGTTTGGAACAAAAATGAAAATCAAAACAACACAAATGAAGAAACCAGAGCTATTGAGCTACAAGCATCGTTCAACTGATGTCACAAGTGGTCGACAAAATGACTGCTATCAAAAGATCCTCCAACGGTATATGGCCCATATTTGAAATTGGGGCAGAAGTGGATCGATACTTGAAGATATTTTAGTCTTTCAAGCCACCTGAATTTAAGGGTGTCCGTGACCCTACAGTTGTTGAAGATTGACTTTTAAAGATCGGAAAAATTCACGATTGTATGATTTGTCTGGAAAACAGAAAAGTGATACTAGTTACTTTTATGCTATAAGACGAGACAGAAAGGTGGTGGAAGTCACAACATTTAAAAATATTTAAGCTTACACCTCTTCCACAAATTCAATGGGAAGAATTTGTTAAAGTCTTTAAAGATTGGTTTATTCTGCTTTCAACCAGATTAGCACTGTAAGATAAGTTCTTCAATCTAACTCAAAAGACCATAAAAGTTATGCAATATAAGGTAAAATTCACTTCTCTTTCTAGATGCACCAAACCATGTTAACACCCAAGAGGAAAAATGTAACACATTCCTGCGCTGCCTCAGAAAACAATTAAGGTTGGCATGAGCTCCAGTTGAGATTAGTGATTTCTCAGTACTTGTTGAAATGGTCAGAAGGATCGAAAATGAGCTGAACTTTTTCAATCAACAGCGATAGCCTCAGGCAAGCAAGGAAAACGATTTTCCCAAGAAAGAACACTTCCAAAGAAAAAAAGTTAAATCAGAAGATTAGCAGAAGCAGTCTCAGATAGAAAAGTCAATTTGTCAAAAGTGTGGAAAAAAGCATCGTGGGCAGTGCTTGATTGGTTCTAAAAAATATGACAAATGTGGACAACTACGGCATGTTCAACAAATTGTCAACAAGAAAAGAACCCGGCATACCACAGACAATCCAAGGACAGAGACAGCATAGAAAATTTTTGGAAGGTGATCAGTCGAGCATAACTCAATTTGTGGAAAACATTCAGTGCAAACAAAGGTTGAAACTTCAGAACAACCAATAAAAACAAGAGTTTTTGCAATCACTCCTCAAAAAGCCAAAGAATCTGAATAAGTGATTACGGGTATGCTTCTAATTCAAGATTAGCCTTGCAATATTCTACTCGATTCAGATGCATCACATTCAATTATTTCAGATGAGTTTCTTGCCAGTTCTACTTTTTTCCCCAATTTTGTGTGTTGTTATGCCTTCGAGAAGTGGGTTTTATACCAATAAGAAATGTGCAGTGAATATTCATGTTCATGATGAGAAATTACCAACAGAGCTGATTATCATACCGATTCAAATCTTTGATTGCATATTGGGGATGAATTAGTTAGTAAATCATTTTGCTACAATTGAATATTGAAAAAGGCATTAGTTTAAGACTTTTGATGTCATATTGCGGACGAATTAGTTAGTAAATCATTCTGCTATAATTGAATATTGAAAAAGGCGGATGAAACTCAAAACGCCTAGTTAAAAACTATATTATATCTTATGTGATCGAAATGCATAATATTCTCTGATTAGTGCAGTGAAAGTTGAAAATTATTTGAGAAGTGGAGGACATGTATTTTTTGCAAAAAATAGAAGTGTTGAATAAAGATGTACATGAATTAAAGAATATTCCAGCAGTTTCATAATTTTCTGATGTATTTCCTGAAGAATTGACAGGGCTACCGCCAAAACGAAAATTTGAATTTGGCATTGATGCTCAACCGGGAACATCTGCAATATTCAAATCTCCTTACAGGATGGCTCCAAAAAATTGCAAGAATTGATTGATAAGGGTTTTATTAGGACAAGTAATTCACCTTGGAGTAATCCAGTATTGTTTATCAAAAAGAAAGAAATTAATGTGATTATGTGTTGATTACAGAGAGCAGAATAAAGTGACAATCAAAAACAAATATCATTTTGCCCATGATTGATGATTTATTTGATCAATTATAAGGTGCTACTGTATTTTCCCGAATTGATCTCAGATCTGGATAGCGTCAAAGCAGAGTCAATAAAAAAAAATATAACTAAGTTTTAAGGACTAAGTATGATCACTATGAATTCGTAGTCATGCATTTTGACTTAACCAATGCTCCTACCATTGTCATGGACCTGATAAATTGAATTTTCAAGCCATATGTGGATCCGTTTGTTATTATTTTCATTAACATTATTTTGATTTATTCAAGCACTGATGAAGATCATGTCAAGCATTTGACGATGATTTTGGAGTTGCCCAGGCAAAATCAATTATATGCAAACTTTTCGAAATGTGAATTTTGACTGTGAAGCATTGTAATTTTGGAACACAATATCTGTGGTAAGGGAATTTCAATAGATCCTCAGAAGGTGAAGACAATCTTGGAATGACCTACTCCAAAAAATGTTACGAAGGTACACAGTATTCTTGGTTTCACAGGATATTACAAGAGGTTAGTCAAAAGTTTTCCACAAATAGCTATGTCGTTATCCAAGCTGATGAGAATGGATGCCCAGTTTGAGTGTACTGCAGGATGTGAGCACAATTTTCAAGAGTTGAAGAAACATTTGACCACTGCACCAGTGTTAGCTCTTCCATCAGACAGAGAAAGATTCCAAATTTATAGTTACATGTCATTAAGAGGCTTAGGTTGTGTTTGAATGCAGAATAAAAATATAATAGCGTATGCATCCAGACAGCTGAAGCCACAAGAAAGGGATTACCCGACACATGATTTAGAGTTAGTTGTTGTTGTGTTTGCTCTTAAGATTTGACAATGTTACTTGTATGGCGTGAAATGAGAAGTTTTCACCGACCATCAGAGTCTAAAGTACATTTTTACACAAAAAAATTGAATTTGAGGCAACAGAGATGGTTAGAGCTAATCAAAGACTATGATCTGGATATATAGTATTGTCCTGACAGAATAAAAGTAGTTGCTAATGCATTGAGTCCATAGATAGTGCAAGCTAGATTCTTACTCAGAAGCCAGAATTGATTAAAGAAATTGATGATTTATAGTTGGAAGTTAAAAGATCAAGTGACATGGTGTATTTGAAGCAATTAACAGTGTAACCAACATTAATTAGTAGAATTAAAGTAGCTCAGAAAGTTAGCAACGAATATCCGAAATTTCTAAAACAGTTTCAACCAGAAAAGAGGACTAATATGACAGTGGATGAAGATGATATTATCAAATATAAGGTGCAGTTATGGGTACTTGTTGATTCTGATTTGAGACGATAAATTCTACATGAAGCTCATCATTCAGGGTACACAATACATCCAAGCAGTACTAAAATGTAAGGAGATTTGAAATCGGCATTCTAGTGGCTAGGTATGAAGAAGGATGTTGCTGAATATGTATATCAATGTCAAGCATGTCAGATTGTAAAGTTGAGCATAAAAGACCCAACGGATTACTTCAATGGTTATCATACGTGAATGAAAATGGAAATAAAATGCTATGGGTTTTCCTTGATCCAAACAAAACTATCATAGTATTTGGGTATTATTGATAGGTTAACAAAGTCCACTCATTTCTTGTCAATTAGGCAGACAAATTTAGTAGAAAAATTGGTCAAATTGCATTTTGAAGAAATTGTGCCAATACAGATGCATTACAAATGAATTGCATTATTAATTTATACACAGCTACAGTTGGTCAGATTGTATGTCAAAGAAACTATCAGATTGCACGGTATTTTAAAAGTTATTGTTTCTGATAGAGATGAAGATGCATGTCTTGGAAAGATACGTTAAGGTTTTGGAAAGATAGTCAAAGAAACATTCAGTAAAGTTTGGGTACACAGTTAAATTTCAGCATTGCATTTCATCCACAAACCGACGAATAATCAGAAAGGAAAATTCAAATATTGGAAGATACGTTAAGGCTTTGTGATCTCGACTTTAGAGACAGTTGGGAAAATCACAATCTAATGGTCGAATTCGCTTACAACAAAGCTATCAGCCTAGTATCTAAATGACTTCTTATAAAGCACTGTATGACAAAAAAGTGCAGACCACCACTTCGTTGGATTGAAGTGGGTGAAGAACAAATGTTAGGTCTTAAGCTAGTTGATGAAGTCACAAGAATATCAAATTAATCAGACGGATTAAAAACTACTCGGGATCGACAACAGAAATACTATGACCCAAAGCACAAAACAGTCAAATATGAAGTTGGAGGTTTCATAGTTTTGAAAGTCAGGCCAATAAAATGTACAAATAGATTCGATAAAGAAAGCAAATTGAGTCTTAGATACATCGATCCTTTTGAAATTACAAAAAAGATCAGTGCAGTTACCTATAGATTGGCGTTATCTGTGAATATGTCAGATTTTCATAATGTTTTTTCATATTTCAATGATGAGAAAATGAGTTTCAAATTTAGAGGTAAGAATTTCAAACAATAAATTGACGTACAGAAAAATCTAAACATATATTGAAGAGCCTGAGAAGATTTTAGAAACTGATGTTAAGAAGCTAAGGAACAAACATATTCCATTTGTCAGGATAAAGTGGAAACACATACCTGAAAAGAAGGCAAAGTAGAAAAAAGAAGATATGCTACGAAAATATCCCTTCCTATTCCAGTAAATTCAAAAAATTTGAGGAAGAAATTTTTATGAGGGGAAAGTTGTAACGCCCAAAGATCAAGAAAGCAGATAAAAGTTTGACACAACTGAAAAATACCTCAAATTTTACATTTCTCATAATTCAATCGAAATAGTTTTATTAAATTCTATGCATGAAATCGATCAATTCCATATAAAGCACCATGCATGAATAATGAATGAATTAAGAGATATACAATTGGGAAGTTTAAGTTTTATTGACTTAATTAATCCTCAACTATCCTAATTCATCCCTTAATCTTCTGTACTTAGACTGATTCCCACCGCCTCACACCTTGTATTCCCTTCGTTCAGTCGAATAGGGATACATGAGCTTCAAAGTCTTTCCCCTCACCCGAATTTCTCCTCCTTAACCCTTACTGCAACGCCTGCAAACGAAGTTTGTGGGTCTTTGCGCTCGATTATTGTAGCGCAGAGCAACTTGCGATCGACAAGGGCAAATGGCCACTTGGGAGCCGCATATCACTATCCAGGATTCCAGGGAAATTTCTGTAAGCACAAATCCCTCTTTCACGTCATTTGAGACTTCCATTTCCTTCCTCACTTTTTCGTTTAGATATTTACCTCGTTTTTCATGGCTTTTCTCACTTTTTGTAGTCGTTTGAGGAGCCGATTTTGTGTCACAAGTGTCGTAATTGATTTGCAAGTTTCTGAAAACATTTTAGCATGAAATCTGTGAGAATGTTTGAGGTGATAGAAATGAATGAAGTGAAAATGGTGGTTTCAAAAAAGTGAATTTATGTCAATAAGCCCTTTTAAGGTATGTTTTCGCATTTAATGTTTCTTTTTTGGTTAATACAAATTTTATCAAACCCTAGATGTTTACAAGCCCAGATTGTAGAAAGAGACGAGCTTGAGACGAGCACGTGGGCACTCGTCGTAGGGCTGCTCCGTCAATTCAGGTGAAAGAATCTTGTGTTAATTTAAAAAAAATAATATTCTATAGGTTTTCATATAATTTACTTGACGTAAATGCATATTTATTTAGAATTTCTTGCATATTATAAATTAATACATGCAATTGAAAGTATGAATGCATGTTTACTTTTCTTGTGATATGTGTAATGCTATGATCAAGCTATGCTACATATGACTATGCTTACGTTATGAATTCCCCGCAGGTATTCATTTGTTATGTTTCATGCCTATGATATATATAATGTCTTATAAATATTTGATAAATGAATAATAATTTAAATGTCAAAATGAATGTATGGGTAAACTATTACATGAGTGATTGTAAGTACATTATGCAGGAATATAATATTTATGAACGCTGATATTTATACGACAAAACTCTGGGAACCGTTGGAATTAAGCAGTAACATAACGTTAGAGAACTGTGACTATCAGGGGTGTTATCAATAACTGCTATGTTGAGGGAAGCCCAACTTATATCGATAATTTATATGGTCTTTAGGGAAGGGTGACGACCCATGATGAAAGTACATGGGAATAGTTGATCTTTATACATTAACCAAGTGACATTACTATGAAATGATTTTTACAAAATGACATTGATATGATTACATATGATAAACAACCTATGAAAATACTTATGAGCATGCTTTGTATTATATTTATGATTTTATGCTTAGGACCTACATGTTACACTATAATCTTGATTTTAAAGCTACATGTTTTCTTTCCATATTTTTTATTTTGCTAGCATGTTATGACTTGTATGTAGACATGTACAGTTTCATACGAGCAAGCATATTCTCTTTTCTATATATAAAATCTTATATATTAGCCCTCATTATTTCTCTGAACTCGTAGCTGTTCATTGTGTACAACTTATGCACAATAATTTTGGGAGTTATACATATGTTTTGAGTATGTACTTTTTTATATTGGATTTAACAGCTCTGTATAGTTTTCATATTTTGGATGATATGAATTACATATTTTCGAGTATGTATATGAATGAAATGTGAAATGCAATATATCGCATATGTTGTTGTGATTTAGTTAGACTAATTCATCACCTACTGAATCCTGATTATAAAAGTCAAGATGAGTACTGGTGAGAGATGGTCTGACTAAATTTTCAGCCTCTGTCACACAACGATTGACCCTACCAGGAGACTTGGTTGTGACAAATGAAGATATGAATTTAATTAGATCAAAATATAGCACAAGTATCCTTATAAATAGGCAGCCTACTTAAGATCTAAATATGAATTACAAATCTTTATATATATATATATATATATATATATATATATATATATATATGATNATATTGCGAAACAAAGAAATCATTGTTTAAATTAGAGGTGTCAATGCAATTATGGAGAGTACTTGGATTTGGTGCAATTCTCTCAATTATAGTTGTCTAAGTGTGTGTTGGTTAGTGGTGTCACAATGTCAAGGATATAGTTACAAGGATAAAGGTTAAGCAGGTTGCACCACTATTGAAGCCAATGACAATGGCAATGGAGATAAGTTATACAAATAGGATGGAGGGGGCGAAAGGGAGGATTGATGGCAATGAGATGGAAGAGTGTGGCGCTCTTAAATTTAGGTTGATTTGGATGCATTTAAAATGCAAGAAAAATAAGGATTTTGAGGTGTACTAAATAAGTCAAAATTTTACGTTAAACATATTTTGCTTCACATCAAAACAATCAAAACACATGCAATCCTTTTACTTTGCAATCATATACTTACAAATAAACAGCCCTGTATAAGCCTCACTTCTAGTTAAATAGCAAAAAGAATATCGAACTTATTAATAATTTTTGAAGAGTGTTATATCGATAATTGAAATCATTACATTACAATTTTCTATATTTAGATTTCTTCATTATAAAATAACTAATGAATTGCATTATTTTTCTTTGAATGATGTAGCAGTATCCTGAAAACAATAAATTCATTGTCATAAATTTGGTTGCATATGCTTTCAGGATTAGCCATTTCGTGGAAAGAACAATCATGTTGCAATTTCCACAGGTCTATGAATTTCTAACTTCTTAAGATTGTGGCAAATGGAAATAACTGTGAAGAAAATAAGTGTTATATATTTTTAATTTTTGGAAGAACTATTATCGAGTTAGATACCTCAAGTTCAATTTGAATGGATGCCTCAATGTAACTTTCTTAATAGTAGTAAAAACTCAACTTTTATGAGATCAAAGTGATACATCGATTTTAAAGAGTTGGTTATTGAAGGCTTCACCTCAGATAAATATTCATAATTTATTAATAATTTTATGTCTTTTCCAAATAAATTAACCCACGATTTGTAAATATGCATGTTAATTTGAGGCTATATTAACTTTTGAGAAATGAGTTAAGACTTAAGAATACTTAATTTTCAAAATTCCTTCATGCATATAATAGTTATTTATTTGAAATGTTTATGCTTGTTTCAAGCTTGTTTGTTCAACAATCTCTTCTTATTTATCTATTTCGATGAACATATTTGTTAGTCCCTGCTTATGTTGCATGATTACAATTAACTTGTTCAATAATAGATTATTATCTTGTTGAAGAAAATCTTATTTAATTACTGTCAAAGAATTTAAAATTAATTTTAATTTGTTGAATTTTGTTCATTTAGACTTGTAAACTTTTGTATTAAAATGAAAAGCCAAGTCAATTGATTTATGAGCTTGCTTATAAACTCATTTTAGTATTTGCTCAAGTCATTTAGATAAGCTTAGTACAAGCCAAGCGCAATCACAAACAATTCTAAACAAGCAAAGTGTGAACAAATAGGTAATATCTTAGCTCAAGCTGACCTGAACTTGTAGTATAACCGAGCCAAATCGAATCTACAGTGCTCTCAATTCAGCTCGGCTTAATTTTATGCCTAAACAAATGCAATTCTCTATTTATATAAAAGTATTTGACTATCAATATTTTTTGCTAATCAAAGGAATAAATAATGTAAAATTTTTTGTCTCAAATCTAGGAATGGAGCAACTGAGATTCAATGAGATAAATTATTTCAGTCCATTCCACATGGAGATCAAAAGCTATCATTACCTCAGTATTTGAAGTTGGTTTCAAAAAATCAGCCAAAAGAATATTCTATTCCTTAACAAAATGAGCAAACAATTTAAAGGTTCAATTAGAAATGAATAAAAAGCACTCGCCAAAAAAAAATAATTATCATAAAAACAATTGACCTATGAATAGATGAAATTTTCTTTCTAAAATCTAAAGCCANATAATTATCATAAAAACAATTGACCTATGAATAGATGAAATTTTCTTTCTAAAATCTAAAGCCANTAATTATCATAAAAACAATTGACCTATGAATAGATGAAATTTTCTTTTTAAAATCTAAAGCCAAGTTGATTCTAAATGACAAAGAATCTTACCCATCTAGAAGCAGAGATCTTATTCCACCCGTGGGTCACATCAGTGAGATCTTTTAGAGTTGTTCCAACATAGACAAGTGCCAGAGTGATTGGCTGTTTGACAAAAACAAATTTAAAATGAGCTGTTATAATTAAATGAATATTTAATGGCAACTATAGATATATTTTTTGCATTGTAGATGAGCTGAATTTAGTTTTGCTTAGCGGAACTGAGCTGAAGAACATCATATTGGGTGCATTAGAGAGAAAAGCTGAATCAACTTTTCAAGGAGATTAGACTGCAAGATAAAAATGTATGTATGTATGTGTGTGTGTGTGTGTGTGTGTGTGTATTATTTTATTTTTAATATTTTTATTTTATATATATAATGAAAAAAAAAAAATTTAAAAAAATCTCCATTAAGAATCTACCCATTAAAAACCAAACAGAATTCAATTAAATAAGCTTAATCGTTATAGTTTTAAAAGTATCTGAATAAGCATATATAATTCACATAAACAGATATAACAAGCAGTTTATGCATGTGTAAAATCTACTAAACATCGTAGTAAAGCTAAAAAGAAAACCAGCATTTTGTAAAGCCAGAAGGTCTTCAAAATTAACTAAAAATCATAGTCATTAGAGGTCTTCAAAATTAAAAATTTCAGACTAAGTACAATGTTCCTTATGATACAAAATATAATAAAGCTAATTTTGTTAATTAAAGTTAAATGATAACAACTTGAAACTCAAACCAATCCTCTAGTTAGCAAGATTACAAAAAAAAGAATNATATGCATGTGTAAAATCAACTAAACATCATAGTAAAGCTAAAAAGAAAACCAGCATTTTGTAAAGCCAGAATACTTGAGAGAGTGATAATATTCCATCCAAGTAATCCGGAAAAATTAAAAGGGAGATAACACTTTATCCAAGTATATTAAGTTTACTCCCCGCCCCCACCGCAAAACTTCAATTTGCTTTGTTGGAGGAAAGACATCACTAGGTTTGCAACAATAAGAAAATCATAATACAATAAACTATAATTTTTTGATGAAACAATGAATGTACCATCAAAGTGCCAAGAAACTGTATAATATTTTGCAAATGTTTTTAAAATCAAAGGGATTTCATGTATATTTTCAAATGGCTAGTCATATAATGTTCAAATCAGCTTATGTTAAAAAGTTTGCACCACTTTTTTATAGCTTTTAAAAGAAAATATTGATTGCTTTGTCATACATTGGGGGATAAGGAACTTGGTTGCAATAACCTACTAAAACCAGACAAGTCACTATGCTATTCAAGTCATTAGAGGTCTTCAAAATTAAAACTTTCAGACTAAGTACGATGTTCCTTATGATACAAAATATAATAAAGCTAATTTTGTCAATTAAAGTTAAATGATAACAACTTGAAACTCAAACCAATCCTCTAGTTAGCAAGATTACAAAAAAAAGTATACCATCATTCCAAGCCATGAAGCCATAATGTACTCCCAAATGCCAACAGGAGTAACAGATAGGAGGTAATTTAACATATTGAATGGAAGTAAAGGGACAAGCCTAAGCAGCAAAACAATCTGCCAATGAAAAAAGAAAGATAAATTAGCATATCAAATGGTAAGTAATTTTAGCATACCAGTTAGCAGAAGCCAAAATAGAATCAATTAGAATACATTTTTGGTGGAAGTGTTCCACTCAACAGAAATGGTCATTCCAAAATAATGATATATTGTGTTCGTAATAAAACAAGTCCATTTTAGATGGACATGATAAACAAATAATTTAGTTCGACAACATAAGATGAATATCAGCAAACAATTATTTGCAGCTATAAGTGATGAAGTAGAATACAATAATCAAAGAAAAATTAGGCTACAAAAATGCAATTCGCCATAGACCAACAACAGCACAATAGGGTGGAACTAGAAGACCTCGTGGAAATTGTTGGATATCACTTATTAAGTTTTCATTAGACTTTACACTCAAACTATTAGTTGAATTAGATTCTAAATAGAAGCATAAGAAATATATTGTGATTTATAGAGTTAAAAAAGTCTAGGTAACTGAAATTTCTACTAGCAAAAAATATTATGTGTTAATATTTCGAGCAAATAGGCTGAATGTCTTTTCCTTTGTTTTCATTCCAATAAATAATAGTCTGTACAATCTATTTTAGGCACATAATATTCTGTATAATCTATTTTAAATAACTTTATGAATGCATATTTCTAATTTAAATATTCAGCTAAAAAGAAAGAATCCGTGCAAATATAATATTTCCTTCTTTACAGCATTGCGAAGAAGGAAACTCTTTATTATGAATGCATATTTCTAATCTAAATATTCAGCTAAAAAGAAAGAATCCGTGCAAATATAATATTTCCTTCTTTACAGCATTGCGAAGAAGGAAACTCTTTATTCTGTCTGATTTCATTTATTCCTGCTTGATATCCCCCCTCAAATTGACGCTGGCTGTGAAAAAAACATCAATTTGCTGACAAGAAACTGATGACGCTATCGAGAAAGAGTCTTACTAAATATATCAGTCGTTTGAAGATCAGAAGTGATATGAGGAAGAGATATAACACCATCCTCATAGGCTTCTCAAATGGAATGACAGTCCTCTTCAATGTGTTTCATGCGCTCATGAAAGACAGGATTAGCAGCAATCTAGATAGTGCTAGTATTATCTGCATGAAGAGAAGTAGACTCAAGCTAAGGAAAACCAAGCTCAGCCAACGAGCCCCGAAGCCAAATGATCTCGGAACAAGCAGAGGGCATAGCGCGATATTCTGATTTAGTAGATGATTTAGACACTCGATCTTGTTTCTTACTCTTCTAAGAGAATAAAGAGTTGTTGACAAACATGTGTCATCCAGTAATAGATCGGCGTGTATCAAAACAACCAGCCCAATCGACATCACTGTAGGTTGTTAAGGCGATGGGAGACTCCGCAGAAAAGAACAAACCACGATAAGTACCTTTCAAATATCGAATAATACGTCGAACTGCAGCTAAATGAAGACGTGTGGGTGTTTGCATAAATTGACTAACTTGTTGCACAACAAATGAAATATCAGAACGCGTAATAGTCAGATAGTTGAAACTCTCAACCAGTTGTCGATATAGAGATGGTTCAGATAGAAAGTCGTCATCATTCTATTGATATTTGACATTTACTTCCAAAGGAGTATTAGTGGAGCGACCATCTTGAAAACCATCCAAAGCGATGAGTCCCTTCGTATAGTTGTGCTAATGAAGAAAAAGATCAGCGGCAGAAGAATGAACCAACAGTTGTCCCTAAATCTTTCATATTAAAAGAACTCTGAAGGCGTTTCTGTAGCTAAGACATCAATTGATTGTCAGATCCTGTGATGACAATATCATCTATATAAACAATAACAAAACAATTCCCTTGTCAATCTTGCAAAAAAATCATAATGAATCATACTGACTTTGAATAAAAGAGAAGCTACAAAGGGTATTACGAAACTTTTCAAACCAGGCCCGTGGAGCATGTTTTAAATCATATAGGGACCGTTTGAGCTTACAAACATCATGTGAAAGTGTAGAAAATAAGTCTGGAGGAAGAGTCATGTAGACATCTTCTTTGAGATCCCCATGTAAGAATGCATTCTTAACATTCATCCGCTTTAAGAACCAGCCTTTAGATACAACAATAGATAACACCAGTCGGACAGTTGTCATATTAGCCACCGGTGCAAATATTTCTTCATAATCAATCCCGTATTCATGTCGATTTCCAAGAGCTACCAATCTTGCCTTATATCTGTCAAGAGAGTCATCAGGTCGGAGTTTAAGAGAATAAACCCATTTACAACCAATGGGTTTAACACCTGTAGGACATGAAACAATATCTCAAGTGTGATTTTCTTGAAGTGTCTTAAGTTCTTCTTGCATGGCTTTGAGCTTTGGCCCAGCAAGCTGTTTAGCAGCCTGAAAGTAAGAGGTAAGAACATTAGTGTTAATTAAAATTACAGAATACTCATATCTATCTAGAGGACGGATACGCCGAGTTGATCGTCGAATACTTATTGGAGCAATTCTGGATCAGGATCGGGGAGGATTGAAGGTGAAGGGGGCCGGCGTCTTGTGTAGATAATGTCCGACTTGAACCGCCTATCAGTAGAAGAATTATCAAATTGTGGAAGTATAACTATATCTGGTGTCGACACATGATGCTGAAAGTAATATTCATGTTCAAAGAAAATCACATTCCGAGAAATATGTCACTGATTATTAATCGAATCATAACACACAAAACCTTATGATTAGAACTGTACCCCATAAAGGTACATCGTACTGACTGAGCTGCCAACTTATGACGTTCATGAGCAGGTAGATGAACAAAACAAACACATCCGAAAGTATGTAGCATATGATAATCAGAATGTTTATCAATAATTTGATAGTAGGGAGACTCATACTTCAATTGTTGAGATGATAAACGATTAATGAGATAAACTGTCGCACATAAAGCTTCAGTTCAAATTTTAGCTGGGACAGAAGATTATATCAATAATGTGCGTACAGTATCTAATAGATGTCGATTTTTTCTTTCAGCAATTCCATTTTGTTGTGATGTATAGGGGCATGAACGTTGTGAAACAATACCTTTGTTATGTAGAAATATTTGAAACTCATGAGACATGTATTCACCGTCATTGTAAGATCGTAAGATTTTAATGCAAACGAAGAACTGAGTTACAACATATGTTAAAAATGTTTGGAATACATTAAATAATTCTACTTTGGAACGTAAAAAGTAAATCCAAGTAAATTTATTGTAATCATCAATAAATGTCACAAAATATATGTATTGAGCATGTGAAATAACTGGTGTGCTTCCCCAAACATCACTATGAATAATGTCAAAATATTTATTGGCACTACAGTCTGAAATAGAAAAAGATAATGTCTTACTTTTTCCAAGTTTACAAGCAGAACAGTCAACTATTAAACTCTTATATGTAGAATAAAAAACATTAATTTTACGTAAATGCTTCAACTTTATATCATTGGGACGACCTAGTCTTTTATGCCAGAAGCCCACATTATTCTCAACAACTGAAGAAGCTAATGAAATATTCCGAGGAACAATAAATTGTAATGGAAACAGTCTGTCCACTTTAGGTCTATTTGCTATCACCTTCCCCGACACCTGATCCTGCACAATACAATCATCACGAGAAAAATGCATGTCACAGTTATTATCCACAATTTGACTAACAGAGAGTAAGTTAGTAGATAATTTAAGAGAAACCAAAACAGGTCTGAAAGAGAAGTTAATATCACCAACTATCGTAATTGCAATATTATTTCCATTAGCAACTTGAATATGTTGAGTACCAGTGTACGGTCGTTGGTTATGCAATAGATCAACTGTGTCAGTCATATGATTTGTGGCACCTAAATCAACAAACCAAGGAGAAAGAACGGAAGAAATAGTTTTACCTTTCTCTTGAATACCGAGAGCAGAAAAGGCAGAGAGGATCATCTGTTGAACCATATATGGTGTGACAGCTGATTGATTATTGTCAGCAACTGTGGATGTTGTGGCAGGATTGTGAGTGTCGGATACTGTGGCATGAAGTGCTTGTGGTTTGCGGTTTTGGGGTCGATTAAGGCACTCTATAAGAGTATGTCTCTTTTGCTTGCATTAAGTACATAACTTATTTTCACAATTTCGTGCAATATGATCAAATTTCTTACAGTTATAGCATTGCACTGGTCCCTTCCCTTTGGTTTTAGCAGCATATGTCATATTAATTATTTCTGATGATCCACCCGTTGTACTGATAGTAACCCGTGTCGCCAATCTTTGTTCTTCACGCAGTAATTGCCCAAAGCAAACATCCAAACAAGGAACCGAATCTCTGTTCAGCAACCCAGCTCGAGCAGTTTCAAATTCAGGTCTCAGTTTCATTAAAAATTGATCACGACGACTTTCTTCATGAATAGCTTGAAAACTAGCTAAGCTCTCCTTTGACACCTTAGCATAATAATACTAATATATTCGCTCCATAAGTTTAAAAAGCCAAAGTAATATTGTTCAACTGAAAGATTACCCTGACTATAATTACTCATGTCAAGTTCCAATTGGAAACGTTTCGCAGAATTATCTTGATTGTAAATGTGCTTTAAGTATTCCCACATTTTTTTGGCTGTAACAAAGAATCGTAAATTGTTTTCCATACGAGTCTCAATAGATCCCAAAATCCAGAAAACAATCCGAGCATCTTTTGCTTCTCATTGACCAAGATCTTTTGTCTCAGTAGAAGCTGGGGAAGACCAATCAATATGGCCCCAAAGCTCCTTCCCTTTTAGGAACAGTATGAGCTGAAATTCCCATGCGGCGTAATTCTTTCCCGTAAATCTGACAGCTAAAAGATTTTAGAAGATATTTTAAATAGATTTTTTGTTAATCAAATTCAGCCAAAAACTCAAAGAAAGCCAAGATATTTAATCAAAATATCCAAATTTTTTATCTTAAATCAACGTGAAAAGGGCTCGGTCGGAAAAAACGAATCGCGGCGAAAAAGGGATTGCAGCAGACGCAGATGAGCAGACGAACATGAATCGCAGATGAGCAGGCGTGGGAAAGGGAAAAGGACTCACGGGACGAGCAGCAGTATCTTGGCAAAGCGGAAACGAACAGACAGATCGCGACAGAAAATAAAAGCGGGTCGCAACAGAAAACAAACGTGGATCGCGGGGATCCGACTTGGCAGAGGAGCAGTGGTTTTCCTGGGACTCCGACGAAGGTGGACAACAATGCCGCAGAACTCAAACAAGGACAAGAACAAGCGCTCCCAACGAGGAAACGGTCGCAGATGTCGGTGAAGATAACAAAGAGACCAATCGAAGTCGAAGATCGGCTCGTCGAAGACAAGAACGAGCGCTCCGGCGAGGAAGCAGTCGAACTATAGCAAAAACTAGAATTCCAAAGATTCATACCGATGAAATCTCTGATACCATGTCAATATTTCGAGCAAATAGGCTGAATGTCTTTTCCTTTGCTTTCATTCCAATAAATAATAGTCTGTACAATACATTTTAGGTACATAATATTTTGTATAATCTATTTTAAGTAACTTAATGAATACATATTCCTAATATAAATATTCAGCTAAAAGGAAAGAATCCGTGCAAATATAATATTTCCTTCATTGCAGCATTGTGAAGAAGAAAACTCTTTATTTTGTCTGATTTCATTTATTCCTGCTTGATAATATGGACAAGATAGAGTTTGACATTGTTCAGGAACTAACAAAAAGGCTATAAATTTTTGCCTCCATCACTCTATGCATGTTGTAATTATGTGCAACATTTATACAACATATAAATGATCATCAAAAGAAGTTAGGAAGCAGCTTTAATTACATAATTGAAAATATTCAAACATTGTTAGTGTTAAGAGAAGTGGTTGAGAGTATAATGACCATAAATTTGTCAAGATTTGAATATATTCTAAATAGTTCACAAAAACCAGATGTAAGAAATTGCATGCAAAGACCTATGGTCTATTCCAAATAAATAAAAATTCAATTCTAATGCTGTGTTTTAGATTTCCCTCTTGATAAATTTATAAGGCATACTTTCAGCATTGAAGGTAGATTGTTTGCCTTAATGAGAAACATTTGAACCTCAAGATTTGCTTGTTAAATCTTATATAGAAGAGATTTTTATTACAATTGTTAAGCTAGCATATTATTTTTGAATACCAACAGTTTTGAGAGTGACATGTTATATGAAATGATATTTGGAAAATAAATGTTAAGCAAAGGTTTCTAGTTTGATAGAACAGCAAGCCAACTTCACATGATATATAGATGACAAATGCCAAATACTAATAAGTTAGTGCCTGATCTCTTCAATGACTACTTCGATCGATGCTACCTCTCTTAAGAATTGAGACCTTTGCACCCCAAGGAGTTAATGCAGCAAAAGCAACTAATCAAGCCAAATTAACCCGCAAATGTTGATTTGCCATTAGGATAATTGAAAAAAAATCAAGCCAGGCCACAATGATACATTTT
The DNA here is from genome assembly GCA_002079205.1 of Phalaenopsis hybrid cultivar. Taxonomy (NCBI): domain Eukaryota; kingdom Viridiplantae; phylum Streptophyta; class Magnoliopsida; order Asparagales; family Orchidaceae; genus Phalaenopsis; species Phalaenopsis hybrid cultivar. The sequence continues at coordinate 60,856 of JXCR01137074.1, forward strand.
CAATTTGTATTATTTTTTATCAAATTTACATGTTTTTTATGTTATTTTTTTTATTAAGTTTAATTATCCTATCTAGATGATAATAATAGGCTTGAATTTAAATATTTTTCAGGATTAGATTTGATTTTAACTAGGTTAATATTTGACCTTTGAATTTAAACTATTTATCAATATCCTTGTAACTTTATTTTTATAAAATGGATTCATGGTTTGTATTCTAATTTGACCATTGATAAAGAAAATTATTTTGTGAAGCCAATTGAGNACTTAAGGATTGAGACCTGTGCACCCCAAGGAGTTAATGCAGCAAAAGCAACTAATCAAGCCAAATTAACCCGCAAATGCTGATTTGCCATTAGGATAATTGAAAAAAAATCAAGTCAGGCCACAATAATACATTTTCGATTTGTTTTACTTTTTATCAAATTTACATGTTTTTTACTTTATTTATTTTATTAAGTTTAATTATCCTATCTAGATGATAATAATAGGCTTGAATTTAAATATTTTTCAGGATTAGATTTGATTTTAACTAGGTTAATATTTGAACTTTGAATTTAAACTATTTATCAATATCCTTGTAACTTTATTTTCATAAAATGGATTCATGGTTTGTATTCTAATTTGACCATTGATAAAGAAAATTATTTTGTGAAGCCAATTGAGTTATATTTAGATCCAAATTATTTATAAATAGTTCGAAGTTAAGTATACCGAGTTTCTTCTTATCCTTTCCATAAATGAGTTTCACAAAAGCTTAACCAAAATCTAATTCATGTAACCACTAGCCACTAGATCATTGGAAGAATTCATGATAATGAAGCTTAGTTCGCTGTATTATAGAGCCCATTAATTTGTCAATGTTGATTGTACAAGCTTCAAAAGCGAACTTGATAAAGCTACAACCTCTTTTAAGGCTATAAACTTAAAATAACGATACAAAGAATCAGCATGTCATATTTTGATGGGGATTGATGTTTCCAGCAAAGTAAACGGGCATGCTTAACTAATTCAACTAAAGTTAGTATCATCATCATGGCCACCACTAGCTATATCCCAACTAATTATTAAGGGTAGCATTATTAATGCTGGTTCTATACGTAAGAAGTCTAATCTTCAGACAACTCATTCATTTGAATCATACTAGAATTTATGAAAGAAATTAACAACCTCAAACACATCCTTGGCACAAGTGCGACAAAATGAGTCCATTGAAGTTCTGCTAANGCCAATTGAGTTATATTTAGATCCAAATTATTTATAAATAGTTCGAAGTTAAGTATACCGAGTTTCTTCTTATCCTTTCCATAAATGAGTTTCACAAAAGCTTAACCAAAATCTAATTCATGTAACCACTAGCCACTAGATCATTGGAAGAATTCATGATAATGAAGCTTAGTTCGCTGTATTATAGAGCCCATTAATTTGTCAATGTTGATTGTACAAGCTTCAAAAGCGAACTTGATAAAGCTACAACCTCTTTTAAGGCTATAAACTTAAAATAACGATACAAAGAATCAGCATGTCATATTTTGATGGGGATTGATGTTTCCAGCAAAGTAAACGGGCATGCTTAACTAATTCAACTAAAGTTAGTATCATCATCATGGCCACCACTAGCTATATCCCAACTAATTATTAAGGGTAGCATTATTAATGCTGGTTCTATACGTAAGAAGTCTAATCTTCAGACAACTCATTCATTTGAATCATACTAGAATTTATGAAAGAAATTAACAACCTCAAACACATCCTTGGCACAAGTGCGACAAAATGAGTCCATTGAAGTTCTGCTAAAACTTAAGTAACATGGAAGATAAAAAATGTTCATATGTGTTGACCAAAATAAAAGATGTAAGCTATTAATTCATGTTGTTAGTAATACAAATATCATTACAATGGCACTTTTTAAAAATCAACTTACCGCTGCACTGCAACATAAACTTTTCAATGCAGCCTGGGTGAAAAAAAGCTTGCTATTGATAATTTAATGTGTCTGGTGCCCATCCAATTTAAGAAGATATTTTACCTCCTTAGTAGACAATGGTTAAATAATCAACATTTGGTCCATTATAGAGAAGCTTATGTTAATATGCATAAAGAAGCTAACATAAACTCATTCCCTATAAGCCTGTTGTGAAGACTGTAAAGCTTATTCTCAAATAGAGTCTAAAACTCATTATGAGACAAAATATAGGTTGCAAATCCTAGTTTGAAGAGAAATCATAAAATATAGGTTGCAAATCCTTAGGTATCATAATTACTTATGAACATATTTTTAAAAATTGAAAAGATTTTGAGTTGATTAAAAATTGCAATATATTGAGTCGATTCAAATCTACCTTAGAGCAATATTGAGTTAAAGAAAAGCTCGAGCAGAATACAACACAGATGTTTTATGTGTAAGTTTGAGTAAAAGTCCAAAATAGTCCCCCGAATATTAAGATGTGTCCAATTTAGTCACAGAGTTTTAGAATACACCAATTTAGTCTCAAACTATTAAAATGTGCTCCAAATTGATCCTAAATCACATTTTTCGTTAAATTTAATGGTGGTTTATTTGAATTAAATGGTATTTTTATCTTTTATTTAATTATTCAAAAAAATTTGTGTTTTGTAAATAAATTTCTTTTGTTATTTGTTGTTGAAAAGTTATAATTTTTAATTTGCATTAATAAATATTTTCACAAGTTAGCATTTTATTTCAAATGAAAAATTTTAAAATAATCAAGAATTATGCAATAAAAGTTCACTCACTCTAAAATTATATGAATTACTCGATTTTAATTGAACTTTTTATTTTAAAATAATTTATTAGAGAATATCTTTTGAAATAATTAAAATTAACTTGAAAAACTGATTAATGAATTTAGTTTACGTTTAAAATATTTTGTATATGAATTAAAAAAATTATGTGATTGATAGAATTACCCTTGGTGAGCTTAATTCATCAATTTTGCAAATAGATGGAATTACTCTTCAAAGCGTGAAAGAAACTGTTAAATTTAACAGAAAAAAAAAATTTAGGACCAATTTGGAGCACCATTTGACATTCTGAGACTAAATTTAAACATTTTAAAATTCGAGGACTGAATTGAACACTTCTTAATTTGGGTTTTTACTCATTTAAGTTTAGTACAAGTAGCTCAAATTCAAAACTTTATTAGTTTTAATACTGATAATGAAGATATGTTATTAACATATATAAAGCTAGAGAATAATGCATGGGTGAAGAAATGGTAGTAGCTCCAAAGAGATGAAAGCTAGCGTGATGATGGTCGAAAAATTGCAGACTTGGAGAGAGGACAAGGTGTGTGGTAGCCATTGAGGAGCAACAACTGACTCATCTGTGCTTGGTCAAATCTATCGTCATAGCTACCAAATTTGCCAACATAATCATCTCGTCGCACGAAACATCGAATTAGTGGGTGTCGTTCTAAAGTGCTATATTTGTTAACATTTTGTTGTCCTACCAGAAAGTTTCAAAAAAAAACGATATTAAGCTCCAAGGCATGACAAAATGGACATGAAGCTTCATCAGGGTAGAAGAAGATGATGCAAATGAGGAAGAAATGGAGGTTCTCCTTGGCAATGAAGAGGGAGGCTTCGATGATTTATATGGGCTAATGACTTCCAAGAGTAGAAGCATGAGCAAGGGACATCATGCATGTGGTCGAAGAGAAACTTGCGTCAATGAACTAAATTGGTTCACAAGCAAAAAAAATGGTATCAAAGAAATGAGATTGTGTGAAATGACAATAACACAAGTTTGTGCACAGTTCTAAGCAAATAATGAATTGATATATAGTAAGGGTGGTGCAAGAAAAATGAGATAATTCCATTAAATAAAATGAATCAGAGAGCTGGAGAGACAATAAGAAATTAGACAACAAATGACACGAATAAATGAGGTAAGTAGAATACAGAAAACAAGGACAATGTTAGGAAATAATTTTAGAGTGGGCAAAAATAACTCCAATATCAATTAATTGTACCAATAAATTGATTCCATTACAATGCATAAGTCCCTTTTATAAAAATAATAATATAAGATTGAAACTGATATCAAATGTATCTTTATCCAAACTAACATTAAATCATCCAAACGAGCAATTAGCATAAATAGATCTAATGAACAAAAAATCCAATTTAAATAAAAAGAGAATCTAAAACCTAATTTGTTATACAGCATCACTTCTAGTATCGAATAACTGCATATGGTTGAAATGACCTAAACACAATTATCCCAAGCAAATGTTTGATGAGTAGCAAAACCTCCTAAATCACAAAAAACCTCACTTGCTCTATGTAATATAGTTGGCTCATTACTTGCACATGTTTTCAAGTTCCTCAAAAGAACTAAAAACTGTGTTACTTGTTGTTCTAGCGCCCATCTATTAAATTGACAACTAAGGAAGGCCTGAGATGAGAAGGGGCATTTGGATTGTCAATAAAGTTAATCTCAATTGAGGTATAATCAAATAGTTTAAGAAAACATATGCTAGAGCTGATAATCTTATTAGTTGTTTGTTTTTATATTTTATTTAAGTAAAGTTATGTTATTTATTATAAGTGGTGTTTGATATGATATTACCTGTCACAATAACATTAGTAATCAAGTTTTAAAANCAATTAGAATACATTTTTGGTGGAAGTGTTCCAGTCAGCAAAAATGGTCATTCCAAAATAATGATATATTGTGTTGGTAATAAAACAAGTCCATTTTAGATGGACATGATAAACAAATAATTTAGTTCGACAACATAAGATGAATATCAGCAAACAATTATTTGCAGCTATAAGTGATGAAGTAGAATACAATAATCAAAGAAAAATTAGGCTACAAAAATGCAATTCTCCATAGACCAACAACAGCACAATAGGGTGGAACTAGAAGACCTCGGGGAAATTATTGGATATCCCTATTAAGTTTTCATTAGACTTTTTACACTCAAACTATTGGTTGAATTAGATTCTAAATAGAAGCATAAGAAATATATTGTGATTTATAGAGTTAAAAAAGTCTACGTAACTGAAATTTCTACTAGCAAAAAAACATTATATGTGTCAATATTTCAAGCAAATAGGTTGAATGTCTTTTCCTTTGTTTTCATTCCAATAAATAATAGTCTGTATAATTTATTTTAGGCACATAATATTCTGTATTATCTATTTTAAATAACTTAATGAATGCATATTTCTAATTTAAATATTCAGCTAAAAAGAAAGAATTCGTGCAAATATAATATTTCCTTCTTTACAACATTTTGAAGAAGGAAACTCTTTATTCTGTCTGATTTCATTTATTTCTGCTTGATATCCCCCCTCAAATTAATGTTGGCTGATAAAAAAACATCAATTTGCTGACAAGAAACTGATGACGCTGTCGAGAAAGAGCCTTAGTAAATATATCAGTCGTTTGAAGATCAGAAGTGATATGAGAAAGAGATATAACACCATCCTCATAGGCTTCTCAAATGGAATAACAGTTCACTTCAATGTGTTTCGTGCGTTCATGAAAGACGGGATTAGCAGCAATCTGGATAGCGCTAATATTATCTGCATGAAGAGAAGTAGACTAAAGCTGAGGAAAACCAAGCTCAGCCAACGAGCCCCGAAGCCAAATGATCTCGGAACAAGCAGAGGAAATGGCGCGATATTCTGATTTAGTAGATGATTTAGACACTCGATCTTGTTTCTTACTCTTCTAAGAGATTAAAGAGTTGTCTAGAAACATGTGTCATCCAGTAATAGATCGACGTGTATCAAAACAACGAGCCCAATCGACATCACTATAGGCTATTAAGGCGATGAGAGACTCTGCAGAAAAGAACAAACCACGATAAGAAGTACCTTTCAAATATCGAATAATACGTCGAACTGCAGCTAAATGAAGATGTGTAGGTGTTTGCATAAATTGACTAACTTGTTGCACAACAAATGAAATATCAGGATGCATAATAGTCAGATAATTGAAACTGTCAACCAGTTGTCGATATAGAGATGGTTCAGATAGAAAGTCACCATCATTCTATTGATATTTGACATTTACTTCCAAAGGAATATTAGTGGAGCGACCATCTTGAAGACCATCCAAAGCGATGAGTCCCTTCGTATAGTTGTGCTGATGAAGAAAAATATCAGCAGCATAAGAATGAACCTCGAGTCCTAAGAAATAAGTTAATGACCCTAAATCTTTCATATGAAAAGAACTCTGAAGGCGTTTTTGTAGCTAAGACATCAATTGAATGTCAAATACTGTGATGACAATATCATCAACATAAACTAATAACAAAACAATTCCCTTGTCAATCTTGAAAAAAATAATAATGAATCATTACTGACTTTTGAATAAAAGAGAAGCTAAGAAGAGTATTGTGAAACTTTTCAAACCAGGCCCGTGGAGCATGTTTTAAACCGTATAAAGACCGTTTGAGCTTACAAACATCATGTGAAGGTGTAGAAAATAAACCTAGAGGAAGAGTCATATAGACATCTTCTTTGAGATTCCCATGTAAGAATGCATTATTAACATCCATCTGTTTTAAAAACAAGCCTTTAGATACAACAATAGATAGCACCAGTCGGACAGTTGTCATCTTAGCCACCGGTGCAAATGTTTCTTCATAATCAATCTCGTATTCTTGTCGATTGCCAAGAGCTATCAATCTTGCCTTATATCTGTCAAGAGAGTCATCAGATCGGAGTTTAAGAGAATAAGCTCATTTACAACCAATGAGTTTAACACATGTAGGACATAAAACAATATCCTAAGTGTGATTTTCTTAAAGTGTCTGAAGTTCTTCTTGCATGGCTTTGAGCTTTGACCCAGCAAGTCTGTTTAACAGCCTGAAAGTAAGAGGTAGGAACATTAGTGTTAATTAAAATTGCAGAATACTCATATCTATCTGGAGGACGGATACGCCGAGTTGATCGTCGAATACTTATTGGAGCAATTTCTGGATCAGGGTCGGGGAGGATTGAAGGTGAAGGGGGCAGGCGTCTTGTGTAGACAATGTCCAGCTTGAACCTATATCTGGTGTCGACACATGATGCTGAAAGTAATATTCATGTTCAAAGAAAATCACATTCCGAGAATTATGTCATTGATTATTAATCGAATCATAACACAAAACCTTTATGATTAGAATTGTACCCCATAAAGGCACATCGTACTGACTGAGCTGCCAACTTATGACGTTCATGAGCAGGTAGATGAACAAAACAAACACATCTGAAAGTATGTAGCATATGATACTCAGGATGTTTATCAATAATTCGATAGTAGGGAGACTCATACTTCAATTGTTGAGATGGTAAACGATTAATGAGATAAACTGCCGCAGATAAAGCTTCAGTTCAAAATTTAGCTGGGACAGAAGATTATATCAGTAATGTGCGTACAATATCTAATAGATGTCGATTTTTTCTTTCAACAATTCCATTTTGTTGTGGTGTATAGGGACATGAACGTTGTGAAATAATACCTTTGCTATGTAGAAATATTTGAAACTCATGAGACATGTATTCACCGTCATTGTAAGATCGTAAGATTTTAATGCAAGCGAATAACTGAGTTACAACATATGCTAAAAATGTTTGGAATACAGTAAATAATTCTACATTGGAACGTAAAAAATAAATCCAAGTAAATCGACTATAATCATCAATAAATGTCACAAAATATATGTATTGATCATGTGAAATAACTGATGTGATTCCCCAAACATCACTATGAATAATGTCAAAACATTTATTGACACTACAGTCTGAAATAGGAAAAGATAATGTCTTACTTTTTTCAAGTTTACAAGCAGAACAGTCAACTACTAAACTCTTATATGTAGAATAAAAAACACTTTCAATATCATATCATTGGGATGGCCTAGTCTTTTATGTCAGAAGCCCACATTATTCTCAACAATTGAAGAAGCTAATGAAATATTCCGAGGGACAGTAAATTGTAATGGAAACAGTCTGTCCACTTTAGGCCCCTTCGATATCACCTTCCTCGACACCTGATCCTGTACAATACAACCATCATGAGAAAAATGCATGTCACAGTTATCATCCACAATTTGACCAACAGAGAGTAATTTAGTAGATAATTTAGGAGAAATCAAGACATGTCTGAAAGAGGAGTTAATATCACCAACTATCGTAATTGGAATATTATTTCCATTAGCAACTTGAATATGTTGAGTACAAGTGTACGGTCGTTGGTTATGCAATAGATCAGTTGTGTCAATCATATGATTTGTGGCACCTGAATCAACAAACCAAGGAGACAGAACGGAAGTAATAGTTTTACCTTTCACTTGAAGGCTGAGAGCAAAAAGGCAGAGAGGATCATCTGTTGAACCATATATGGTGCGACAGCTGATTGATTATTGTCAGCAACTGTGGATGTTGTGGCAGGATTGTGAGTGTCGGATACCGCGGCATGAAGTGCTTGTGGTTTGCGGTTTTGGGGTCGATTAGGGCACTACGTAAGAGTATGTCCCTTTTGCTTGCAATAAGTACATACCTTATTTTCACAATTTCGTACAATATAATCAAATTTCTTGCAGTTGTAGCACTGCATTGGTCCTTTCCTTTTGGTCTTAGTAGCATATGTCATATTAATTATTTCTGATAATACACCTGTTGTACTGATAGTAACCTGCATCGTCAATCTTTGTTTCTCGCGCAGTAATTGCCCAAAGCAAACATCCAAACAAGGAACCGAATCTCTGTTCAGCAACCCAGCTCGAGCAGTTTCAAATTCAGGTCTCAGTTTCATTAAAAATTGATCACGACGACTTTCTTCATGAATAGCTTGAAAACTAGCTAAGCTCTCCTTTGACACCTTAGCATAAATAATACTAATATATTCGCCCCATAAATTTAAAAAGCCAAAATAATATTGTTCAATTGAAAGACTACCCTGATTGTAATTACTCATGTCAAGTTTCAATTGGAAACGTTTCGCAGAATTATCTTGAGTGTAAACGTGTTTTAAATATTCTAACATTTCTTTAGCTGCGCCAAAGGATCGTAAATTGTTCCCCATATGAGTCTCAATAGATCCCAAAATCCAGGAAACAATCCGAGCATCATTTGCTTCCCATTGACCAAGATCTTTTGTCTCAGTAGAAGTTGGGGAAGACCCATCAATATGGCCCCAAAGCTCCTTCCCTTTTAGGAACAGTATAAGCTGAAATTCCCATGCGGCATAATTCTTTCCCGTAAATCTGATAGCTAAGATTTTAGAATACATTTTAAATAGAATTTTTGTTAATCAAATTCAACCAAAAAATCAAAGAAAGCCAAGATATCTAAATAAAATATCCAAATTGTTGATCTTAAATCAACGTGAAAAGGGCTCGGTCAGAAAAGACGAATCGCGGCAAAAAAGGGATCACAGCAGACGTGGATGAGCAGGCGAACAGGAATTGCCGTGAGCAGGCGTGGAAAAGGGAAAAGGACTCGCGGGATGAGCAGCAGTATCGTGGCAAAGCGGAAACGAACAGACAGATCGCGACAGAAAACAAAAGCGGATCGCGACAGAAAACAAACGTGGATCTCGGGGATCCAGCTTGGCAGAGGAGCAGCGGTTTTCCTGAGACTCCGACGAAGGTGGACAACATTGCCGCAGAACTCAAGCAAGGACAAGAACGAACGCTCCCGACGAGGAAACGGTCGAAGATGTCGGTGAAGATAACAAAGAGACCAATCAAAGTCGAAGATTGGCTCGCGGCAGAACTAAAACAAAGCGTACGAAGAAGCTGCAGAACTCAAAGACAAGTACGAGCACTTCGGCGAGGAAGCAGTCAAACTATAGCAAAAACTAAAATTCCAAAGATTCAGACTGATGAAATCTCTGATACCATCATGTTAATATTTCGAGCAAATAGGTTGAATGTCTTTTCCTTTGGTTTCATTCCAATAAATAATAGTCTGTACAATACATTTTAGGTACATAATATTTTGTATAATCTAATTTAAGTAACTTAATGAATACATATTCCTAATATAAATATTCAGCTAAAAGGAAAGAATTCGTGCAAATATAATATTTCCTTCATTGCAGCATTGTGAAGAAGAAAACCCTTTATTGTCTGATTTCATTTATTCCTGCTTGATAATATGGACGAGATAGAGTTTGACATTTTTCAGGAACTAACAAAAAGCCTATAAATTTTTCCCTCCATCACTCTATGCATGTTCTAATTATGTGCAACATTTATACAACATATAAATGATCATCAAAAGAAGTTAGGAGGCAGATTTAATTACATAATTGGAAATATTCAAACATTGCTAGTGTTAAGAGAAGTGGTTGAGAGTATAACGACCATAAATTTGTCAAGATTTGAATACATTCTAAATAGTTCACAAAAACCGGATGTAAGAAATTGCATGCAAAGACCTATGGTCTATTCCAAATAAATAAAAATTCAATTCTAATGCTGTGTTNAGAAAAGCTCGAGCCCAATACAACACAGATGTTTTATGTGTAAGTTTGAGTAAAAGTCCAAAATAGTCCCCCGAATTTTAAGATGTGTCCAATTTAGTCTCAGACTATTAAAATGTGCTCCAAATTGATCCTAACTCATATTTTTCATTAAATTTAACAGTGATTTATTTGAATTAAATGGTATTTTTATCTTTTATTTAATATTAAAAAAAATGTGTGGTTTGTAAATAAATTTCTTTTGTTATTTGTTGTTGAAAAGTTATACTTTTTAATTTGCATTAATAAATATTTTCACAAGTTAGCATTTTATTTCAAATGAAAATTTTTAAAATAATCAAGAATTATGCAATAAAAGTTCACTCACTCTAAAATTATATGAATTACTCGATTTTAATTGAACTTTTTATTTTAAAAATAACTTATTAGAGACTATGTTTTGAAATAATTAAAATTAACTTGAAAAACTAATTAATGAATTTAGTTTAATTTTAAAATATTTTGTATATGAATTAAAAAATTATGTGATTGATAGAATTACCCTTGGTGAGTTTAATTCATGAATTTTGCAAATAGATGGAATTACTCTTCAAAGCATGAAGGAAACTGTTAAATTTAAAAGAAAAATGATTTAGGACCAATTTGGAGCACCATTAGACATTCTGAAAATAAATTGGAACATTTTAAAATTCGAGGACTAAATTGGACACTTCTTAATTATCGGGGGGATGATTTGGGCTTTTACTCATTTAAGTTTAGTACAAGTAGCTGAAATTCAAAAATTTATTAGTTCTAATACTGATAATGAAGATATGTTATTAACATATATAAAGCTAGAGAATAATGCATGGGTGAAGAAAAGGTAGTAGCTCCAAAGAGATGAAAGCTAGTGTGATGATGGTCGAAAAATTGCAGACTTGGAGAGAGCACAAGGTGTGTAGCAGCCATTGAGGAGCAACAACTGACTCATCTGTGCTTGGTCAAATCTATCGTCATAGCTACCAAATTTGCCAACATAATCATCTCATCGCACGAAACATCGAATTAGTGGGCGTCATTCTAAAGCGCTATATTTGTTAACATTTTGTTGTCCTACAAGAAATTTTCAAAAAAAAAACGATAGTGAGCTCCAAGGCATGACAAAATGGAGGTGAAGCTTCATCAAAGTAGAAGAAGATGATGCAAAAGAGGAAGAAATGGAGGTTCTCCTTGGCAATGAAGAGGGTGGCTTTGATGATTTATATGGGCTAATGACTTCGAAGAGTAGAAGCATGAACAAGAGACATCATGCATGTGGTCAAAGAGAAACTTGCGTCAGTGAACTAAATTGGTTCACAAGCAAAGAAGATGGTATCAAAGAAATGAGATTGTGTGAAATGACAATAACACAAGTTTATGCACGGTTCTAAGCAAATAATGAATTGATATATAGTAAGGGTGGTGCAAGAAAAATGAGATAATTCCATTAAAGAAAATGAATCAGAGAGCTGGAGAGACAATAAGAAATTAGACAACAAATGGCACGAATAAATGAGGTAAGTAGAATACAGAAAACAACGAACAATGTTAGAAAATAATTTTAGAGTGGGCAAAAATAACTCCAATATCAATTAATTGTACCAATAAATTGATTTCATTACAATGCATAAGTCCCTTTTATAAAAATAATAATATAAGATTGAAATTGATATCAAATGTATCTTTATCCAAACTAACATTAAATCATCCAAACGAGTAATTAGCATAAATAGATCTAATGAACAAAAAATCCAATTTAAATAAAAAGAGATTCTAAAACCTAATTTATTATATAGCATCACTTCTAACATCGAATAACTGCATATGGTTGAAATGACCTAAACACAATTATCCCAAGCAAATGTTTGATAAGTAGCAAAACCTCCTAAATCACAAAAAACCTCACTTGCTCTATCTAATATAGTTGGCTCATTACTTGCACATGTTTTCAAGTTCCTCAAAAGAACTAAAAACTGTGTTACTTGTTGTTCTAGCGCCCATCTATAAAATTGACAACTAAGGAAGGCCTGACATGAGAAGGGGCATTTGGATTCTCAATAAAGTTAATCTCAATTGAGGTACAATCAAATAGTATAAGAAAACATATACTAGAGCTAATAATCTTATTAGTTGTTTGCTTTTATATTTTATTTAAGTCAAGTTATGTTATTTATTATAAGTAGTGTTTGATATGATATTACCTGTCACAATAACATTAGTAATCAAGTTTTAAAAAATTTATATAAAGTCCAAATTGGATGCTATCTTGATTACCTTAAGCTTAATGGTTTAAAAGAAAGGGTGATACAAGAAAGATAGTAACGCCATTAATTATTATAAATAGCATTTCATCTTATGCAGAAGATGACATTAAGCCAAACACAACATTTGAAGGATGGCATTGCTATCTGAATATTGGTATCTTGATACTCATAATATCTGAATAACATTGAACCAATAGATTCTTAGTTTTATCAACAATTGTCAATAGCAACACCAGTTATGGAACCATTTTATACTAGTTCGTGAGGTTAAAAAAAAAAATTACATTGGAGATGGTGGGGTCAAGATATGCAAGCTGACAGAATGGACAAAGTTTGGTTAATTCAGGTATGCATTCAGCTCAGCCTTCTGAAGCATATCTCCTTCTTCAACATCATAATTTGAGGGAAGAAATGCATTCAGCTGAACCTGTCTCCTCCCCCACAAAGGGCAAGTAATACAGAGGGCTCAATTATGTTAAAAATGCTATGCTCGTGACATCAATTATGGTAATGCACCTTTGTGCTTGTTTTCTATACCCATTTGTTCGAGCTCAAGCAACCAAGAGAAGGAATGCATGATTCAAAAGTGAGAATTCTTCTTGAAGCCATTGATCATGAACTCGGGATAATAAGATGAACCTAGTGAAATTATGACAAGAAAAAAATTATTGAGATTGATGTGGGTGCAGGGGCATCATGTCACATGTAAGACACAAAGATAGAAGAAGAGCCAAGATCTCAAGCCCTTGAAAATGGATTGCACTAGCCTGAAGCATCATCATGGGCAAATCAAGAGATTGATTTTTTTATGATGATGGCATCAACCTCGATGAATCACTAATTGGTTGGAAGAAGGCTGAAACAATAGATGTCCCACGAATTATTTATCTCTGCACATCACTCTCTCTCCTTCCTCTTGCCAGCCTTTTTTATTTTTTCAATGCCACCTTCCTAATTGTACCCACAACAAGTGCTCACTCTTCTAGAAACTCCTACCCACCAAATAGACAGAGAGGGAGCTTTGGTCCACTATCTCTTTCAAAGGCACTTCAATGCCACCTTCCTAATTGTACCCACAACAAGTGCTCACTCTTCTAGAAACTCCTACCCACCAAATAGACAGAGAGGGAGCTTTGGTCCACTATCTCTTTCAAAGGCACCCATAAGCTAAAATAGCCACAAATAAGAGCATGGTACAAACACGTTTGTAATAACCGGTTTTAAAAAACCAGCTAAAAATTTTGACGATTTAAAATGTACCCAAATTTTGCATCTATCATATTTCAACCGAGTCAATTTTATAAAATGAGTCAAATTGATTAATTTGATATAAACTCTATATATAAATTTTGAATGGGTTGGAAGATATAAAATTATGAAATTATAAGTTTAATTAATTTAAACTAACCCTTAATTATCCCTCCTTAATCTTGGCTTCTTATTCCCAGCCGACTCACTCGTGAGATATAGCGCTTATTTCGATCAAATGTTTCGTTACTCCGGAGTCTTTGAATCTCTCTCCCATCTCCCTCGATTTCGCCTGCACGAAGCTCTCTCTCGATTCCTTCTCCTCCCGAAAGTTCCTGCAAGACCCTACATATTGGCAGAGTCGCGATATGAAAGAGGCAAGGAGCCCACTGAGTGCCACAGCTCGAGGTTTAAGCTTTGGAGACGAAATCAGTGAGTAAGAAACTCTTTTCCACGCTATTTGAGACATTCATTTTCTTCCTCACACTTCCATTTTGAGAATTATTATTACTTATGCATCTTTTTCATTTCGGGTCGCCTTAGCAAAGACAAAGTTCTATTGGAAGCAAAAAAATTGGTTTGTGGGTTTTGATAAAGGCTTCTAGCATGAGATCAACAAAGTTAAGGAAGGAGTAAGCAAAAATAGGAATAAGAGAGAAATATTTGGCAAGATCGAAGAAGGTTGGGTTTTGCCAAGAAGCCCTTTAAGGTAAGTTTTGGCAAATGAATTAGATTTTTGTTAAATCATGATATGAGTCGAAATTTCATGAAATTCTAAGATATTTACAAAGTCCAAATTATTTACTCGAGGTGGCGAGCGTGTGGAAGCTAGTCCTAGGAAGGCTCTGTAAATTCAAATAGGCTCTGTAAATTCAAATAAATTAATTCTATGCTAAGAAGAATAATTCGATTAACGAAAATTACTTTAATCTTAAAGTTTAATTTTTATTCTATAGATAATCAATATCAACATAAATTTTATCGTACCCAGCTAGTTACTATTCTTCTTTATCTCAAAATGTATGTTTGATTCAATGTATGCTCTAGTTTAGTTAGATCCTTCATACTGTTAGAGAAGAAAGATATGCATAATAAGCACAGTAAGAAAAAGAGAAAAAAAGATTAAAGAAAGATCGAAGATAGTTGGGTTTTGCTGTGAAGTCAATTTTTAAGGTAAATTTTGGTAAATGAGTTATATTTTTGTTAAATCGCAATATGGGCTGAAATTTCATTCAATTTTTAGATATTTACAAATTTCAGATTATTTACTCAAGATAACGAGCTCAAGGCGAGCGTGTGGAAGCTAATTGTAGGATGATTTCGTTAATTCAGGTAAATTAATTCTATGCCAAGAAGAATAATTCGATTAATTAATATTGTTTGAATCTTAAAGTTTGATTTTTGTTCTATAAATTATTAATATCAACAAAAGGTTATCGCAACGCCTAGCTGGTTATTGAAAATTGAGAATATAATATGGTAACTGAGATGAATAATTATATTTCTAAATTTTATTATTATTTTTTATTTCAAAATGTATTTTAACTCCATGTATGCTCTAATTTAATTAGATCTTTCATATTGTCATGCAAGAAAGATATGCATGAGAAACACGATAGAAAAATGTGTGCATGAAATAAAAGATATGTATGAGATAAAAGATACAAATGATATGAAAGATATGCACCAGAAAAGAGATATGCATCATATGAGAGATGCATGATGATTAATTGCACAGTAGAGTATGCATATTAGTAGATGAATGAAAATGTCTCAGAAGAATGTATCTTATAAAAAATAAAATAGTTTCTATTTGAATGCTTATATGTGCATGTTAAGAGGAGTTCACCCCCTAATTATATAGACAGAAGACGTAAGTGTTCTCGCGCATGTAGTTTTTTAAACCACCCCAGACAATCGTGATGTTTATATCACTAATCACTGTGCCGACATGAGAATATTGGTCGGGCGAGTAGACAGAGCTTACCTCCCCAGACAATTGTGACGATTAGATCACAAACCACTATGTCAATGAGAGATTATCGGCCAAGGGCAGGTATGAGTACTTTCTCCTCAAATAATTGTGATATTCAGATCGCTAATGGTTATTTTGACAAGATAATATCGATCAGAGGTGTGTTAAGTTTTGTTTAAGGTGATTCTCAAAGAGACAGATGTGTACATAAAGAGTATAAAATAAAAGTAAAGTAAACGCATATAAAAAATTAGAGCAATTTCATTGAGTAAAAGTCATTGATACATGCATTAGGATATTCAAAAATTTTATATAGAAATATGAAAGATAAGCATATTCCACGATTTCTTATAGAGATATGAAAGTCAAGCATGTATATTAATTTCCTTAGATTACTGTAGTTTAGAGGTATGATTACTATTGGTTATCTTTAGATAACTCATTATGATGTTTAAATATTTTTTAGGTTTTAAGCTTTTGAATAAGTTGAATAAAAGAGTAAATGTGTACATGAGGCGAGAACAATAACCAAAAAGATAAAAACTCTAGCTTGTTTATTATTTTGATTTCTTTAGTGGTTTTTTACGAATATTTGTATAATAAACTATTAGTAATAAAAATAAAATAACAAAAAAATTTATTTTCTCCATCTGACCTTTTGTTATTGTCTTAGTTAATTGCAAGCTCCGGGCCGAGTCATAATAATATTATACAAAAGTATGAGTCATTGCCAATTTGCCTCAAGCTAGCGAGTTTGAGCACATTTAAGGATCAGTTCGTATAGTTCAAGGTTGTAAGCTTTTCATTAACATGCGCAAGTCCATCTATGGGATAGCTGAGTTAGTAAGGACCGATTCAAGCACCTATGTGATGGACGTATAAAACTAATCACAATTCAATCTCCTAGAGCTGCAACAAGATCTATGTACGCTTCAAAAATAGTGCTATGAAAAATTAAGGGCTTTTACAAGACAAAAAAGAACTTGTTTGATAATTGAATAAATATAAAAAAAGGCAATAGATAGAGCTGCCTGATATAACAGGTAATTCCCCATAATGGCGCAATACATTCTACGATCTGATTTTGCAAAGTCCAGCTTTATTAGAATATTAAAAATATAAGATCCATTCAAATTGAACTTTCATCAGCATGATATAAGTTTGTATTCTAAAGCTTCATTTGGTAACCTTACTATTGCCGGTTGCAGCACCCTAAACAGCAAAAGCAACTTTATAGTTGTTTCTGCAATAGTAGAGAGAAAAAACTCATTTGTATGAAAGCTAAAAAGCAACTTTCAAAGATACTTTAGATAGCTTCCAGGAAAAAAAGCTCCTATGGATCTTAGTTTTCGTGTCTCTTTAAATAATTACCAATTTAACCTATTTATGTAAACACTAAGGTTTTGATTAGCATTGTTGTGTTGCGCAATATGAAGTGCTAATGTACTTTTACAGTCATTCTTTTAAATAACATCACTTTTACAACAGTTTTTAAACAGAAGAAAAAACCAAAACTCTTATGGCATTTTAAACAGCATTTCTTTACATGAGTTTACAAAACAGTTATCTATTCAACACTTGCATAGCACACCATAGATCTATCTAACAAAGCACAAAACAGCAAAAAATAACATGTAAAACAAATCCAAAATTGAATGAGTTTGCCCTTGCATAACAAGATATATCAGCACGTAAAATTGAACATTATAAGGATAAACATTTAACTACAGTTAACCAACGAAAAAGACAAACCAATTGAACTTGGGTAAAAATTTCCATAATTCAAAAAATTGCCTTTTTTATGGGCATCAATCAAGATCTAGCCGGGAAGAATAAATGCCTGCTATAACAGCCAGTAAACGGGAGAACAAGCAATGAAGCTCCAAACCTTAAAACCGGATCTCTGGATTGCAATGGCAACTGCCTGAAACTTTGGGTAATCCTTCAGCTTGGAGATAACGTAAGGCCTTCCAATCTGCAAAGCAATAATTCTAAGAAATAAAACAGATCGTATAAAAAGGCATAACTCCATTTTTCAATAAATAATAAATATGAATGAATCTCAAAGATCCCAAACTACCATTTATCAATCAAAATCACTGGAATAGCCAAATTTTCTAACCACCACAACCACAATGCCACTACCACTACCTATTGACAAACAAAAACCAAAACAATATCTGCAAACAACATGCAAGACTTGCAATTGTCCATAGCTCAATTTGTTGATGCCTCACACAAACGCAGTGCACGTCCATGCGCTTCACCAATGCTGAAAATTCCTAACCCTTAGTGTCAACTCGGTTCATTGGCATTCTCATGCGCACTCTTGCACTTTGCCGGCATTTTCACCAACACTCCTTCAGTTCCCTCTGCACCCTATTATACCCAAAATGGCCAAAAGGTAATTTTAAATTTATTTTTAATTATACCTCATTTTTTGCACCTCTTGAAAACCACCAAAATTTTTTTATAAATATCTA
>JXCR01137074.1:80807-95647 GCA_002079205.1 Phalaenopsis hybrid cultivar
GGGAGATTTACATATAAGCCACTCGAATCTCTATGTATTTAGTATTTACATGTCTAATACTTGGAAGTTTTAATTTCTATATCTGTACCTCAAAAAAAGTGATTTTTTTTTTGTGGTATGAAACATTTGGGTAGGGGTGGGGCACACGATCGGTATAAATTTAGAAAGTAGAATGTGTTAAATATGTAAATAAATATGTGAAATGAGTGACATTTAGGGCTGTCAAAAAAGCTCATTTTTTGTAAACAATTAGTGTTCGACTCGCCAAAGAATTCATGTTCGATTTGTTCGATAAACAAACGAAATGAACACAATTTTTTTTTAGTTAGGGTTATAAACAAACAAAACACAAACAATCATGTATTTGATCATGNCTTTTTATGTGATATGAAACATTTGGGTAGGGTTGGGGCACACGAGCGGTATAAATCTAGAAAGTAGAATTTATGTGTTAAATATGTATATAAATATGTGAAATGAGTGACATTTAGGGCTGTCAAAAAAGCTCATTTTTTGTAAACAATCAGTGTTCGACTCGCCAAAGAATTCATGTTCGATTTGTTCGATAAACAAATGAAATGAACACAATTTTTTTTTAGTTAGGGTTATAAACAAACAAAACACAAACAATCATGTATTTGATCATGCTCAAATCTTTATTATTCAACTTATAAAATAACTTAAAATAATTATATTAAAAAATTATATACTTTAAAAAAAATTAAATCCTATAAATTATAATAATGATTTTTAATTTTTAAAAAAATTTAAGTTTGAAACTTTAAATGTATATTTTATTTCTAACCTATTTTAAAATAATATAGTTAAAATCACCCAACAAGTTGAAAACAATAAAGAAAGAAAAAAAAAAAAGACAGCTTAAGACGAGATGAAAAAAGCTGACGAATAAAATCCAAAAACAAAACCATCCATTTAACTAACTTCGCTCCAGTTTTATGAAATAAGCAAACTTGGCAGGCAAAGAGAATAATATCTTCTCAGAAAAATAATTTTAACCATGACAACAAATAAGCTTATCAAGCATTGGTGATGGCTTGAGACTTGTTGAGAATGACACCCTCATACTTGACCTGAAACCATTTCATGGCATCTTCTTTGGTAACTAGGTGTTGAACGCCGAGTTGTGACTTACAGCGGCGTCGACGGCTCACTCGGTAACCAGGTCGCTCCAGCACGACATAAAAGTCTATTCCATAAATGTCAGTTGAAGGATCATACTTAATTCCAAGATCAATGTCCTCCGGAATGCCAAATCCAAAGCATCCAGTATCACTGAAGTTCCTCCTCAAAAGCTCGTACTCCTTAACCTTCAAACCGCTCTCAAGGAGTTGCATTGCCTTTTCACCTCTAACAGTGACATAGCAAGCAATTTTTTCATTGCGACGGATTCCAAATGATCGAACAGTGTACCTTCCTTTAGAGAACACAGGAATTTGTCCACTTAACTGTTTGAGCACCTTCGCAGCTCTCGTGAGACGATTACCGCTCTCCCCCACTGAGATGTTCAGCACCAGCTTCAGCACTTTGATCTCTCGCATGGGATTGGAAAGCTTTTTCTCTGTTGCCATTGCTAGATTTCGAAGAAGAGAAAAGCGAACGAAACATGCGATTGAAGTGGTATCCAAAACTTGGTAGGTGGTTTTCTCTCCAGATGGAACAAATATGTCAAGAGTAGTAGGATTAGATCCGACCTTATTCACTTTATCTTTAAATTTTAAATTAAGAAAAAACTTATAACATTTATTAAGTGTATGCTCAAACATCTTACAATGAGAACAGCAAGGCGGTCTATTCTCCATGACGATTTGTTGCCAATAACCATTATGAGTTGTGTCCAACCAGACTTCAATACCATCAGGTAAAGTAATATCTTTTTCCACAAGTATTCTGGTCACAGAAGGTCTGGTTAGGTTGAAAGTCGGTAGATCTAGCTTCATAGGGTCCCCAAGTATAGCCCCAATAGAGTAAAAAACATGATGATGAAAAAAGTGCAGCTTGAGACCTGGTAGACTACCATACCGGTACAGTAGGAGGTTCATGATTAGGGTCAAAATCAGAAGACCACTTGAGTAGCTTCATTGATTTACCAGCANGAATTGATAATTTCCTCCCAACAAAATTGTTAATTTGAAGAAAAATATGAAAACTAATATCTTTGATGTTAAGCTTTTAGACATGATATGCGTAAATAACATAAATCTCTTATATAAAAAAAAGAGAATATATTTGCTAAATTAATATTCAGTGAATTAAAATAAAGAATAACATAAAGAAGTAGTTATGAAATAAAATACTTGAGAATACTTTACAGAACTTTAATTAAATGAATTAAGATATATGTATCTGGTTGTTTTGTCAAGAACATGTCACATATAGACAACCAAGCTAGAAATGAACCAATAAATTCAAACAAAATACTCGTGAATTGACTCGATTAGAGCTCATTTATGATAGTTAAGAAATCAATCAAATAAATGCATTTTGATTAAACAATTCATTATCAATGCTCAACATCATTAAAATTTGTTTTAATTTAGGATTTCTGAAGATGATTAAACTCCAATAATAGTTTCCATTATAGGACTCCAATGTTGTATTTATTGTTGGAAAAAAAAAACAATTGTAATAAGGAAAAAAAAAAGGAGAGTTGAAAGAAACAAATAGGTAGTCCATGCCTAAGAATAACAACATTGACAGAAAAGATAGAAAAGGTGTAGGACACAAATATATTTTGCTCCATAGTTCCTACAAAAAGATATATGGGAGAGAGCATTGGGAATAATTCATATTTTGGCTCATAACATGATAGTTCTAGTATAAGTCATTGTCTTCTTCACATAAAAAAACTTGAGGACTAATGGATAGATTTGTTATAAATGTTGATGGAGATGAGAATATCAACTCTCAAAAATTTCCTGCAAATTCTACAAAAGAACATAGAAGTAGAGCTAGAGCATGCTAAGATATTGCAAAATATTGTCATGAAAATGGAATTACATTTAATGTAATTAGGAGTCCTTCAAGGAACCGTATGTTTCGCTCTGTTGGAAATATGGTAGAGGGCTGCATCTACATAACATGTATGAGGTGCGAACTTGATGTTGGAAGATGTTAGACCTACGACAAGACTGGTAGATAAAGTTAATAAATATGGGTTGAGACANATTTTATCAACAATTGTCGATAGCAACACTAGTTATGGAACCATTCTATACAAGTTCGTGAGCTTAAAAAAAAAAATTACATTGGAGATGGTGGGGTCAAGATATGCAAGCTGACAGGATGGACAAAGTTTGGTTAATTCAGGTATGCATTCAGCTCAGCCTTCAGAAGCATATCTCCTTCTTCAACATCATAATTTGAGGGAACAAATGCATTCAGCTCAACCTGTCTCCTCCCCCACAAAAGGCAAATAATACAGAGGGCTCAATTATGTTAAAAATGCTATGCTCGTGACATCAATTATGGTAAAGCACCTTTGTGCTTGTTTTCTATACCCATTTGTTAGAGCTCAAGCAACCAAGAGAAGGAATGCATGATTCAAAAGTGAGAATTCTTCTTGAAGCCCTTGATCATGAACTCAGGATAATAAGATGAACCTAGCGAAATTATGACAAGAAAAAAATTATTGAGATTGATGTGGGTGCAGGGGCATCATGTCACATGTAAGACACAAAGATAGAGGAAGAGCCAAGATCTCAAGCCCTTGAAAATGGATTGCACTAGCCTGAAGCATCATAATGGGCAAATCAAGAGATTGATTTTTTTATGATGATGGAATCAACCTCGATGAATCACTAATTGGTTGGAAGAAGGCTGAAACAATAGATGTCCCACGAATTATCTCTGCACATCACTCTCTCTCCTTAGTCTTGCCCACCTTCTTTATTTTTTCAACGCCACCTTCCTAATTGTACCCACAACAAGTGCTCACTCTTCTAGAAACTCCTACCCACCAAATAGACAGAGANTATCACTTCTAGTATCGAATAACTGCATATGGTTGAAATGACCTAAACACAATTATCCCAAGCAAATGTTTGATATGTAGAAAAACCTCCTAAATCACAAAAAACCTCACTTGCTCTATCTAATATAGTTGGCTCATTACTTGCACATGTTTTCAAGTTCCTCAAAAGAACTAAAAACTATGTTACTTGTTGTTCTAGCGCCCATCTATAAAATTGACAACTAAGGAAGGCCTGACATGAGAAGGGGCATTTGGATTCTCAATAAAGTTAATCTCAATTGAGGTATAATCAAATAGTTTAAGAAAACATATACTAGAGCTAATAATCTTATTAGTTGTTTGTTTTTATATTTTATTTAAGTAAAGTAATGTTATTTATTATAAGTGGTGTTTGATATGATATTACCTGTCACAATAACATTAGTAATCAAGTTTTAAAAAATTTATATAAAGTCCAAATTGGATGCTATCTTGATTACCTTAAGCTTAATGGTTTAAAAGAAAGGGTGATACAAGAAAGATAGTAACGCCATTAATTATTATAAATAGCATTTCATCTTATGCAGAAGATGACATTAAGCCAAACACAACATTTGAAGGATGGCATTGCTATCTGAATATTGGTATCTTGATACTCATAAAATCTGAATAACATTGAACCAATAGATTCTTAGTTTTATCAACAATTGTCAATAGCAACACTAGTTATGGAACCATTTTATACAAGTTCGTGAGCTTTAAAAAAAAAAATTACATTGGAGATGGTGGGGTCAAGATATGCAAGCTGACAGGATGGACAAAGTTTGGTTAATTCAGGTATGCATTCAGCTCGGCCTTCAGAAGCATATCTCCTTCTTCAACATCATAATTTGAGGGAAGAAATGCATTCAGCTCAACCTGTCTCCTCCCCCACAAAAGGCAAGTAATACAGAGGGCTCAATTATGTTAAAAATGCTATGCTCGTGACATCAATTATGGTGATGCACCTTTGTGCTTGTTTTCTATACCCATTTGTTAGAGCTCAAGCAACCAAGAGAAGAAATGCATGATTCAAAAGTGAGAATTCTTCTTGAATCCAATGATCATGAACTCAGGATAATAAGATGAACCTAGTGAAATTATGACAAGAAAAAAATTATTGAGATTGATGTGGGTGCAGGGGCATCATGTCACATGTAAGACACAAAGATAGAAGAAGAGCCAAGATCTCAAGCCCTTGAAAATGGATTGCACTAGCCTGAAGCATCATCATGGGCAAATCAAGAGATTAATTTTTTTATGATGATGGCATCAACCTCGATGAATTACTAATTGGTTGGAAGAAGGCTGAAACAATAGTGTCCCACGAATTATTTATCTCTGCACATCACTCTCTCTCCTTCCTCTTGCCCACCTTTTTTATTTTTTCAATGCCACCTTCCTAATTGTACCCACAACAAGTGCTCACTCTTCTAGAAACTCCTACCCACCAAATAGACAGAGAGGGAGCCTTGGTCCACTATCTCTTTCAAAGGCACCCATAAGCTAAAATAGCCGCAAGTAAGAGCATGGTACAAACACGTTTGTAATAACCAGTTTTAAAAAATCAACTAATTTTTTTTTTAAAATGTACCCAAATTTTGCATCTATCATATTTCAACCGAGTCAATTTTATAAAATGAGTCAAATTGATNCAAGCTGAAATAGCCACAAGTAAGAGCATTGATACAAACACGTTTGTAATAACCAGTTTTAAAAAACCAACTAAAAATTTTGACGATTTAAAATGTACCCAAATTTTGCATCTATCATATTTCAACCGAGTCAATTTTATAAAATGAGTCAAATTGATTAATTCGATATAGACTCTATATATAAATTTTGAATGGGTTGGAAGATATAAAATTATGAAGTTATAAGTTTAATTAATTTAAACTNGCAAATTGATTAATTCGATATAAACTCTATATATAAATTTTGAATGGGTTGGAAGATATAAAATTATGAAGTTATAAGTTTAATTAATTTAAACTAACCCTTAATTATCCCTCCTTAATCTTGGCTTCTTGTTCCCAGCCGACTCACTCATGAGATATAGCGCTTATTTCGATCAAATGTTTCGTTACTCCGGAGTCTTCGAATCTCTCTCCCATCTCCCTCGACTTCGCCTGCATGAAGCTCTCTCTCGATTCCTTCTCCTCCCGAAAGTTACTGCAAGACCCTACATATTGGCAGAGTCGTGATATGAAAGAGGCAAGGAGCCCACCGAGTTCCACAGCTCGAGGTTTAAGCTTTGGAGACAAAATCAGTGAGTACGAAACTCTTTTCCACGCTATTTGAGACATTCATTTTCTACCTCACACTTCCATTTTGAGAATTATTATTACTTATGCATCTTTTTCATTTATGGTCGCCTTAGCGAAGACAAAGTTCTGTCGGAAGCGAAAAAGTTGGTTTGTGGGTTTTCATAAAGGCTTCTAGCATGAGATCAGCAAAGTTAAGGGAGGAGAGTAAACAAAGATAGGAATAAGAGAGAAAAATATTTTGGCAAGATCGAAGAAGGTTGGGTTTTGCCAAGAAGCCCTTTAAGGTAAGTTTTGGCAAATGAATTAGATTTTTGTTAAATCATGATATGAGTCGAAATTTCATGAAATTCTAAGATATTTACAAAGTCCAAATTATTTACTCGAGGTGGCGAGCGTGTGGAAGCTTGTCCTAGGAAGGCTCTGTAAATTCAAATAAATTAATTCTATGCTAAGAAGAATAATTCAATTAACGGAAATTACTTGAATCTTAAAGTTTAATATTTATTCTATAGATTATCAATATCAACATAAATTTTATCGTAATGCCCAGCTAGTTACTGAAAATTGTGAATGTAACGTGACAACTGAGGTGAGAAAATATATTCCTAAATTTCACTATTCTTCTTTATCTCAAAATGTATATTTGATTCAATGTATGCTCTAGTTTAGCTAGATCCTTCATATTGTTAGACAAGAAAGATATGCATGATAAGCACAGTAAGAAAAAGAGAAAACAAGATTAAAGAAAGATCGAAGATAGTTGGGTTTTGCTGTGAAGTCGATTTTTAAGGTATGTTTTGGTAAATGNCGAGTGCCACAGCTCGAGGTTTAAGCTTTGGAGAGAAAATCAGTGAGTACGAAACTCTTTTCCATGCTATTTGAGACATTCATTTTCTTTCTCACACTTCCATTTTGAGAATTATTATTACTTATGCATCTTTTTCATTTCTGGTCGCCTTAGCAAAGAGAAAGTTCTGTCGGAAGCGAAAAAGTTGGTTTGTGGGTTTTCATAAAGGCTTCTAGCATGAGATCAGCAAAGTTAAGGGAGGAGTAAGCAAAGATAGGAATAAGAGAGAAAAATATTTGGCAAGATCGAAGAAGGTTGGGTTTTGCCAAGAAGCCCTTTAGGGTAAGTTTTGGCAAATGAATTAGATTTTTGTTAAATCATGATATGAGTCGAAATTTTATGAAATTTTATGATATTTACCAAGTTCAAATTATTCACTCGAGGTGGCGAGCGTGTGGAAGCTAGTCTGAGGAAGGCTCTGTAAATTCAAATAAATTAATTCTATGCTAAGAAGAATAATTCGATTAATGGAAATTACTTGAATCTTAAAGTTTAATTTTTATTCTATAGATTATCAATATCAACATAAATTTTATCGTAATGCCCAGCTAGTTACGGAAAATTGTGAATGTACGTGACAACTGAGGTTGGAAAATATATTCCTAAATTTCACTATTCTTCTTTATCTCAAAATGTATCTTTGATTCAATGTATGCTCTAGTTTAGTTAGATCTTTCATATTGTTAGACAAGAAAGATATGCATGATAAGCACAATAAGAAAAAGAGAAAAAAGATTAAAGAAAGATCGAAGATAGTTGGGTTTTGCTGTGAAGTCGATTTTTAAGGTATGTTTTGGTAAATGAGTTATATTTTTGTTAAATCGTGATATGGGCTGAAATTTCATTCAATTTTTAGATATTAACAAATTTCAGATTATTTACTCAAGATAACGAGCTCAAGGCGAGCGTGTGGAAGCTAATTGTAGGACGATTTCGTTAATTCAGGTAAATTAATTCTATGTCAAGAAGGATAATTCGATTAATTAATATTGTTTGAATCTTAAAGTTTGATCTTTGTTCTATAAATTATTAATATCAACAAAAAGGTTATCGCAACGCCTAGCTGGTTATTGAAAATTGAGAATATAATATGATAACTGAGGTGAATAATTATATTTCTAAATTTTTTTTTTTAATTTCAAAATGTATTTTAACTCCATGTATGCTCTAATTTAATTAGATCTTTTATATTGTTATGCAAGAAAGATATGCATGAGAACACGATAAAAAAAGATGTGCATGATATAAAAGATATGTATGAGATAAAAGATACAAATGATATGAAAGATATGCACCAGAAAAGAGATATGCATCATAAGAGAGATGCATGATGATTAATTGTACAGTATAGTATGCATATAAGTAGATGAATGAAGATGTCTCAGAAGAATGTATCTTATAAAGAATAAAATAGTTTCTATTTGAATGTTTATATGTGCATGTTAAGAGTTCACCCCCTAATTGTATAGGCAGAAGACGTAAGTGTACTCGCACATATAGGTTTTTATACCACCCCAAATAATCGTGATGTTTATATCACTAACCACTGTGCCGACATGAGAATATTGATCGGACCAGTAGACAGAGCTTACCTCCCCAGACAATTGTGACGATTAGATCACAAACCACTATGTCAATGAGAGATTATCGGCCAAGGGCAAGTATGAATATTTTCTCCTCGGATAATTGTGATATTCAGATGGCTAACGGTTATGTTGACAAGGTAATATCGATCAGAGGTGTGTTAAGTTTTGTTTAAGGTGATTCTCAAAGAGACAGGTGTGTACATAAAGAGTATAAAATAAAAGTAAAGTAAATGCATATAAAAGATTAGAGCAATTTCATTGAGTAAAATTCATTGATACATGTATTAGTATATTCAAAAATTTTGTATAGAAAAATGAAAGATAAGCATATTCCAAGATTTCTTATAGAGATATGAAAGTCAAGCATGCATATTAATTTCCTCGGATTACTATAGTTTAGAGGTATGATTACTACTGGTTACCTTTAGATAACTCATTATGATGTTTAAATATTTTTTAGGTTTTAAGCTTTTGAATAAGATGAATAAAAGAGTAAATGTGTACATGAGGCGAGAACAATAACCAAAAAGATAAAAACTCTAGCTTGTTAATTATATTGATTTCTTTAGTGGCTTTTTATGAATATTTGTATAATAAACTGTTAGTGATAAAAATAAAATAACAAATAAATTTATTTTCTCCATCTGACCGTCTGTTCTTGTCTTAGTTAATTACAAGCTCCGGGCCGAGTCATGATAATATTATACAAAAGTATGAGTCATTGCCAATTTGCCTCAAGCTAGCGAGAGACTGAAAAATTAATTTGAGCACATTTAAGGATCAGTTTTCATTAACATGCACAAGTCCATCTATGGGATAGCTGAGTTAGTAAGGACTGATTCAAGCACCTATGTGATGGACGTATAAAACTAATCACAATTCAATCTCCTAGAGCTGCAACAAAATCTATGTACGCTTCAAAAGTAGTGCTATTTTTTTACAAGACAAAAAAGACCTTGTTTGATAATTGAATAAATATAAAAAAAGTCAATAGATAGAGCTGCCTAATATAACAGGTAATTCCCCATAATGGTGCAAAATATTCTACGATCTGATTTTGCAAAGTCCAGCTTTATTAGAATATTAAAAATATAAGATCCATTCAAATTGAACTTTCATCAGCATGATATAAGTTTGTATTCTAAAGCTTCATTTGGTAACCTTACTATTGCCGGTTGCAGCACCCTAAACAGCAAAAGCATCTTTATAGTTGTTTCTGCAATAGTAGTGAGAAAAAACTCATTTGTACGAAAGCTAAAAAGCAACTTTCAATGATACTTTAGATAGCTTCCAGGAAAAAAAGCTCCCATGGATCTTAGTTTTCCTGTCTCTTTAAATAATTACCGATTTAACCTATTTATGTAAACACTAAGGTTTCGATTAGCATTGTTGTGTTGCGCAATATGAAGTGCTAAAATACTTTTTTCAGTCATTCTTTTAAAAAACATCACTGTTACAACAGTTTTTAAACAGAAGAAAAAACCAAAACTCTTATGGCATTTTAAACAGCATTTCTTTACACGAGTTTACAAACCAGTTATCTATTCAACCCTTGCATAGCACACCATAGATCTATCTAACCAAGCACAAAACAGCAAAAAATAACATGTAAAAAAAATCCAAAATTGAATGAGTTTGCCCTTGCATAACAAGATATATCAGCACGTAAAATTGAACATTATAAGGATAAACATTTAACTACAGTTAACCAACGAAAAAGACAAACCAATTAAACTTGGGTAAAAATTTCCATAATCCAAAAAATTGTCTTTTTTATGGGCATCAATCAAGATCTAGCCGGGAAGCATAACTGCCTGCTATAACAGCCAGTAAACAGGAGGACAAGCAATGAAGCTCCAAACCTTAAAACCGGATCTCTGGATTGCAATGGCAACTGCCTGAAACTTTGGGTAATCCTTCAGCTTGGAGATAACGTAAGGCCTTCCAATCTGCAAAGCAATAATTCTAAGAAATAAAACAGATGGTATAAAAAGGCAATAACTCCATTTTTCAATAAATAATAATATATGAATGAATCTCAAAGATCCCAAACTATCATTAATCAATCAACATCACTGGAATAGCCAAATTTTCTAACAACCACAACCACAATGCCACTACCACTACCTATTGACAAACAAAAACCAAAACAATATCTGCAAACAAAATGCAAGACTTGCACTTGTCCATAGCTCAATTTGTTGATGCCTCGCACAAACTCAGTGCACGTCCATGTGCTTCACCAATGCTGAAAATTTCGAACTCTTAGCGTCAACTCGGTTCATTGGCATTCTTATGCGCACTCTTGCACTTTGCCTGCATTTTCACCAGCTCTCCTTCAGTTCCCTCTGCACCCTATAATACCCAAAATGGCCAAAAGGTAATTTTAAATTTATTTTTAATTATACCTCATTTTTTGCACCTCTTGAAAACCACCAAAATTTTTTTATAAATATCTACATTTTAGTTCGATTAATTTGACAAATAACAGAAAGGGAAAAAAGTTTGGTGATGGAAAAACGTTTTGAAGTAAAAGCATAAATTGAAGTTTGATATGCTAAATTGAATTTAATTTAAGAATTTCATTTAAATAAATGAAATTGATTTTTTGCTAGACTGTTTATTTAAGGTTGTTAGCTNTAACTCCATTTTTCAATAAATAATAATATATGAATGAATCTCAAAGATCCCAAACTACCATTAATCAATCAACATCACTGGAATAGCCAAATTTTCAAACCACCACAACCACAATGCCACTACCACTACCTATTGACAAACAAAAACCAAAACAATATCTGCAAACAAAATGCAAGACTTGCACTTGTCCATAGCTCAATTTGTTGATGCCTCACACAAACTCAGTGCACGTCCATGCGCTTCACCAATGCTGAAAATTTCTAACTCTTAGCGTCAACTCGGTTCATTGGCATTCTCATGCGCACTCTTGCACTTTGCCTGCATTTTCACCAACACTCCTTCAGTTCCCTCTGCACCCTATAATACCCAAAATGGCCAAAAGGTAATTTTAAATTTATTTTTAATTATACCTCATTTTTTGCACCTCTTGAAAACCACCAATTTTTTTTTATAAATATCTAAATTTTAGTTCGATTAATTTGACAAATNATAAATATCTACATTTTAGTTCGATTAATTTGACAAATAACAGAAAGGGAAAAAAGTTTGGATGATGGAAAAACGTTTTGAGGTAAAAGCATAAATTGAAGTTTGATATGCTAAATTGAGTTTAATTTAAGAATTTCATTTAAATAAATGAAATTGATTTTTTGCTAGACTGTTTATTTAAGGTTGTTAGCTTGGGGCAAAACTAAAGAAGACTCGTGGCGAGGCTGACTTGATAATCCAGGTGAACTATACAATAGCTGAAATAATTAGTAGATTTCTATAGAACTAATGTTTGTCATTGTGTATAATGCCTTTGCATTTAAAGTTTCTTATATATTGGACATATTTGATTCAAATGAAAGAGAACAATTCATGTACATAATTACATGTTATTTTCAGCATTATAACATGTTCACATAAATAAAAAAATGATTATAAATGTTAATTATTACCTGTCACATTATATTTCTTATGCATACTAATATAGTATTGGGTCGATTCGAAGAAGAAAGAGGGGTGGATTACTTGTACGGGTGCTTGCGTGGGTAATTGACGCCAAAGGAGCCGAAGGAGAAGTTAAAGGAGGTGAGGTTTCGTGTGAGAACTGAACCGCAAGGAGATGAGTGAGGCCCTAGCCGATCAAAGGAAGAAAGAGGAGAGGAGGGAGCTCTTGTGCGTNGCCTAAAGAAGACTCGTGGTGAGGCTGACTTGATAATCCAGGTTAATTATACAATAGCTGAAATAATTAGTAGATTTTTATAGAACTAATGTTTGTCATTGTGTATAATGCCTTTGCATTTAAAGTTTCTTATATATTGGACATATTTGATTCAAATGAAAGAGAACAATTCATGTAAATAATTACATGTTATTTCCAGCATTATAACATGTTCACATAAATAAAAAATTGGTTATAAATGTTAATTATTACCTGTCACATTATATTTCTTATGCATACTAATATAGTGTTGGGTCGATTCGAAGAAGAAAGAGGGGTGGGTTACTTGTACGGGTGCTTGCGTGGGTAATTGACGCCAAAGGAGCCGAAGGAGAAGTCAAAGGAGGTGAGGTTTCGTGTGAGAACCGAACCGCAAGGAGATGAGTGAGGCCCTAGCCGATCAAAGGAAGAAAGAGGAGAGGAGGGAGCTCTTGTCCATGGGAGAAGGGAGGAGGAAGAGTCTACGAGCCAAAGCTAAGGTGAGTTTTAAATACTTTAATTTAATAATTTAATAAAAAAACATTTTTTAAAAGAAAAAAAGCCCAATGACTGATTTCATTGAAATAGAAAAGATACATAAAGATTGTATGAGAGGGTCCAATAGAGGCACCCTACTCATACGATACCAAATTAAAACATGCAGAAAACAAAAGCTAGGGACAAGCCAGTTTAGTCATGCCTCTTCCTCTAGTTTTAGGAGCGAAGTCAGATAACAAACTTTGAAATGTCGAGAGGATTAACCAATGTATCATCCATTAAATTTTCAAGTTGGAATGTGCCCCCAACATTCTTCTTCCTCCGAGAAGTGTAAACCTATCATTCTTCATCAGAAGACTGGCTCATGTGATCCTCGGTCTGATTTATAACCGCAGTATAAGGAAAAACAGACGTTGCCACAGCGATTGGCTCCAGTGTATGCGGAGTGTGAACTGTCACCTCTACACCTGATGCTTCCTGAATAGGGACATTATCCGTTGTAGTATGGTCAGGAGAAGGGTTCCCGGAGGCAGACACCAACTCCTGTCTTGTGGTGATTCCCTCCTCAAGTTGGCTGTCATACGGTTTGTTAAGAGCGCGTTCAGGCACGTGGGGTGCACTAACAACATGTTCCTGCTTTTGAATATTGGTTCTCAATTGTGAGTGCAATTTGAAATATTTCTCCTGTAGATGTTCAAACATCTTGCAGTGCTTGCAGTAGTAAGATTTTTGTTCCATAATGATTTTTTGTCAATAACCATTGTGAGCAGAATCAAATCAGACTTCTTCTACATCTAGTAGTATAATATCTCTATCAATCAAAATCCTTGCAATAGAGGGCCTTGAGAAATGAACTGAGGGTAAGTCTACCTGTAAAGGTTTTTCAATGATAATCTCAATTTCATATAAGATAGGTGGGTCAAAAAATTAAAGTTTGAGTTCAGGTAATGAGAACCAGATAGGTGCAATTGGGGGTTCTTGACTGGGATTAAAATCAGGGGTCCATTTGAGCAATTTCATATGTTTACCCTCGATTGTGATTAATTTCTTTAAGAAAATCCTTATGCAGTCTTTTTCTATACTCACCTATATCATAACATGTCTTCCATCGAAATGAGTCACCTGTCAAGCCCCAACTAGTTTGAATCTTCAAAAACCTTCCTGATAGTCTTCATCTTAGGGCAACCTAATTAGAACTTTCCAACTAGAGTAAATTTGTATTTTCTGGCACGAGTTGAAATTTCACCGTCAAGGAAGAATTTTGCTGGTTTGCTCGCATTTTTCTCTACTTTCGTGATGAGATTGCAATCTCCATGTCCTGCAACAGAATCATGGTACATCTGCCAGAATATCGAACTTTCTGCAAGGTGGAAATGGGAGCTGCATTTGTGAACCACTGTAGCATATGAGGGTTTGGTGGGATTATCATTAGCGAGGGTTGCAACATAGGAAAGCCCTAAGGCCATTACTGCGGCCAGTGCCAACAAAAAACGCAAAGCCCGGCCTGTCGCAGACAACGCAGCTGTCGAGCAGAAGCAGGGCCTGTAGATCGAGCTCTAAAGAGGATATCAGCAGCAAGTCGGAGTGTGGAGTAGGCTAGCTGTAGCAGATCGAAGCACTAGAGAAGCTACTGGCAGCGTTGATGTGAGAGTCGAACGACGAGAGAAACATCGAGCTTAAGTTAGGTTTTTCACCCAACCAGCGACGAGGAAAAAAAATCATATATATATATATATATATATATATATATATATATATATATATATATATATATATATATATATATATATATATATATATATATATA
>JXCR01137074.1:97026-121903 GCA_002079205.1 Phalaenopsis hybrid cultivar
TTCGCTCTGTGGCTTAGATTTTATTGGCTCTTAAATTTCATTTTGATCATATTGAGAGTATGTCACCGATAATTGCATATTATATAAATTCATATTTTAGGTTATGGAATGGTACACTAATAATAAAACTTATTATTTGGATTGTTTGCATCTGCATCCTTGGCTATGATGAGCATTTCTTTAAGGTACTAGTGAGAAAATATTTAGGTATTCGTGCAAGTAAATGAAAAAATATATTGATATTGAATTACCTTAAGCAATACAATTTTTTATGGTGCTCCTGTAACGACTGTATACAGATTAAAAGGATATATATATATATATATATAAATATATATATTACTTTATTAGTTAAGTGTAAAAATTTAAGTGCATTGATTTCAATCTATAAAAGTTTCACTTATGGATCGAAGAAAGATTGACAACAGCAATAAGATTAGAATTTTATTGTGAAAGTAAGTTGTACAAACTAATATTATTTATTATTAATATTAATGTAATGAATAAACTTAAAATTTTAGATAAAATAATGTAATACATCAATAATTAATAATTATATTAAAATATAATTAAGTAAGTTGATAATTAAATATTTCATATTTTATAAGTGTTAATTTGAAAGAATTGGTACAATTCCCAGAGCAAGCAAGAATCGCTCGAAAGCAAACTAAATACTTATACTTTTAAATTATAGTAACATTAATTTATCCAATGTTTGTTTCGCTCTGTGGCTTAGATTTTATTGGCTCTTAAATTTCATTTTGATCATATTGAGAGTATGTCACCGATAATTGCATATTATATAAATTCATATTTTAGGTTATGGAATGGTACACTAATAATAAAACTTATTATTTGGATTGTTTGCATCTGCATCCTTGGCTATGATGAGCATTTCTTTAAGGTACTAGTGAGAAAATATTTAGGTATTCGTGCAAGTAAATGAAAAAATATATTGATATTGAATTACCTTAAGCAATACAATTTTTTATGGTGCTCCTGTAACGACTGTATACAGATTAAAAGGATATATATATATATATATATAAATATATATATTACTTTATTAGTTAAGTGTAAAAATTTAAGTGCATTGATTTCAAT
This sequence comes from Phalaenopsis hybrid cultivar, assembly GCA_002079205.1. Classification (NCBI taxonomy): domain Eukaryota; kingdom Viridiplantae; phylum Streptophyta; class Magnoliopsida; order Asparagales; family Orchidaceae; genus Phalaenopsis; species Phalaenopsis hybrid cultivar. Next base: position 98,131 of record JXCR01137074.1, read on the forward strand.
CTATAAAAGTTTCACTTATGGATCGAAGAAAGATTGACAACAGCAATAAGATTAGAATTTTATTGTGAAAGTAAGTTGTACAAACTAATATTATTTATTATTAATATTAATGTAATGATTAAACTTAAAATTTAAGTACTTAAAATTTTAGAAGAAATAATGAAATACATCAATAATTAATAATTATATTAAAATATAATTAAGTAAATTGATAATTAAATATTTCATATTTTATAAGTGTTAATTTGAAAGAATTGGTACAAGTCCCAGAGCAAGCAAGAATCGCTCGAAAGCAAAGTAAATATTTATACTTTTAAATTATAGTAACATTAATTTATCCTATGTTTGATTCGCTCTGTGGCTTAGATTTTATTGGCTCTTAAATTTCATTTTGATCATATTGAGAGTATGTCACCGATAATTGCATATTATATAAATTCATATTTTAGGTTATGGAATGGTACTCTAATAATAAAACTTATTATTTGGATTGTTTGCATGTGCATCCTTGGCTATGATAAGCATCTCTTTAAGGTACTAGTGAGAAAATATTTAGGTATTCGTGCACGTAAATGAAAAAAGATATCGATATTGAATTACCTTAAGCAGTACAATTTTTTATGGTGCTCCTGTAACGACTGTATATAGATTAAAAGAAAAATTGATGTATAAATGATATAGTTGACTATTTTAAATCATATTAGATAATACAAATCGTCAAATGCTATATAATTTTATATTATTTAATTGGCGTGGATATTGTCTCTCTTTTCATTGAATTATTATAGTTTAAGATTATGAGTATTCATTAGTTTTATTTAGCTAACTGTTGTTTTTAAATAACTTTTCAAGTTTAATTAATTTATTAAAAGATGAATGATAAATGAAAAAACGTTTATCGATGTCGTGGACAACTAGAACTGAGGTAAAATTTAATTTTATTACTTTAATTCATTTTTTTTTAGTGGCTCTTTCATTATTAAAATGTTAGTTATAGAAATTTAATATTTTACCGTGAGAATGTCTGTACCCGCTTTGGTTATTCCCAAACACTAGGTCGGGTGGTGACACGTTTACTAAGACTAAACCATTTAAAGCAACTCTTTCTAGTCTTGTTTGCCACTAGAGCTACACCAACTCTTTCACAAATATATTCATTTCGCATTTTGTCTCTAAGTGTAAAGTCATTCCACCTAAGCCAACAACACTTAATTTGGTATTATGTTTCTCTTTCATAGACTAACATTCTGCTTCATAAAGCATTGAAAGTCTCACCAACATTTTATAAAATTTTCCTTTTTAAGTCTAAGCGATATTTTTCCATCATACAATATGTTGGAAGCCTTCCCTCCACTTCAACCATCCAACTTGAATCCTACTAATAGCATCCCCATCTATATCACCATCACTTTGAACAATAAACCCAAGATATCTAAAACGTTAACTCATTTTAATGATTTGATCACCCATTATTACAACTCTGTCACTTGATCTACTACCACTCAAATTATATTTCATGTATTCGGCTTTAGATCTACTCTCAAACAAATGTCATTAGACTCAGAGGTAGTCCTCCATTGATACCGGAGTTAACCCAAACCACAATAGACATAGAAATTATTGTTGAAATTCAAAAGAGATTACAAAAGCAACACTTGAACCAACAAAATAATGAAATAAATGACAGGCAAAACTGTGGGGGAGGATGAAGACGAGGGGGTGGTCGGATAGCATCTGGAGGGCCTGGTTGATAGTTGTGGATGTAGTGTGAGGGTTGGAAGGGCTTGCCGGAAGCCCTGGATGGTGGAACAGAAAGCCGACAGCAACAGGGAGGCAAGAGAAACGATCTCGGAAACTAGCTGGAAGGCTGGTGGAGGGAGGTAGTAATGCTGGAGGGAAGTGGAAGGCGGTTGCGAAGCTGGAGGCGGCAGAAAAAAGAAAATAAAAAAATGTGGTGGTCGGCTGTAGAGAGATACAACGACTGAGAGCAACGAGGGAGGACGTGGAAAGGGATAGAATGAAGAAAATCACCACATCGAAAAAGAGATACAGCCAGAGCACCACCTGCTCCCTCGGGTACAATCCTCGAAGCGGAAAATGGCCGTCAATAGTTATCCTGACAGAAATCTAAAAATTGGAATTAATCAGCAAGAAAAAATACACATATTTAATAGCTAATAGATAAAATAGGAAGGGGAAGCTTCGCCTTTTGGGCCAAAATCAAAAATGAAAGAGGAAAAAACAGCAAACAAGGAAATAGGGAAGGCTTTGTTGGTACTTACTGCCCCTTAGGAGTGGAAGATGGGTCGACCCAACCTCCTGCTGGACCGAAATACTCCAAGTTGAACCAATTGGCCGATTCAGCCATTCTCTCAATGCTCGATCAGTTAGCTCAACTTTACTCACGAACCCTGTGTTCCTCGAAGCCCTACATCAGTTTTCAAGGGTTGGAGGAGTTTCGAATCCATTTGTCGAAGCTTCCAGTTCTTGTTAGTGATCCTAGCAGCACCTGGATTGCAGTATCAGTTGCATTGTCTCCCAAAGCATTGGAGAAGTTTTCTCCAATTGTGAGCATACTTCCATAACGGTTCGCTCTCATAAGGTCCTGCAATTAAATTGAACTGAGTCTGCATGTCTCGCCTATGTTGTTGAATACTCTTGAAGTAGTCCACGATCAGTTTGACCTAATTTGAAGTGAGGGCACTGTGATAGCCATGGTGGCAAGATGTAGATCGTGATATCCTAAAGTGCCCTCTGTCGTGCATGTCCCGTGTCTGGCACTAGTGTCTCAATCCCAACATCCCCCATCATCACCAAAACTGGCCGATGTTGCCCTGCTGACAAGGGCTCCTACGATCTGGAGCTCCACTGAATGAAGTAGGATGATATGTTTCCTATCCCAGGTGAAAGAATATAGGTTTTTAAATCTGTCGTGTTACGTCCTCCGGTCAATTTGTCATGGTTTCCCCAACAAAATATGGTTAACATGCATGGAGACTACGTCAGACGACACCTAATCTTGTTGCTGACTCCTAATCGAAAACTTCACTAGGCCCCTCTAGTCAAAGCTTTCTTCAGTAGCGTCAAAGAATATGACTAATAGTGCCTTTAAGCCATCTGTGTAGATGTCACATTCTTATTGTTCCCTTCATCAATGATAAAACCGCATACCTTCTCATTCACCTTGCAACGGATGCAGGAGACTGCGGCCCCCAACATTAGCAAGAGGGCCATTCTAATATCCAAAACCTTTCAACTCCCATAGTTTTAACTACTACTCTGCCAATAATTCATACTTGTTGTCAAAACTGAGAACCAATTGATTTACCTCATGATCTTGAGACCATTGTGACTACCTTTCCGGCACTTACAAATTTGGACTCTCATATGATTCCCCGATTTTGGAAGTCCCAACTCCCCCTCTAATTACTGAAAACAAAAATAATCTTGTTAATTTGCAACCTGATGACACCATTGATGGTTTTAATGAGAGCATCATGGGTAACTACTCTATAGTGGACAGAAAATTTCCTACTATTTACCAGGCAAGATTTTAACAAAGGGAAAACCAAAAAACAAAATGGCACTAACCTATTTTCATCAAGCTTCAAGCAAGGTGGACTTAATGAGCTATTTTGATTGTTTTCTAGTACAATTTGCTGGTTAACCTTTTGAATTTTTTCTTTATGCATCTAATCAGTTGTATTTCCATTTTACTTTGGAACTTGCCCTCGTTATGCTCTCCTCATTTTCATATAACTATTTTACATAAAAAAAAATGCAACAAAAAAAATGCAAGAAAAAAATAAATAAATAAATAAACTAAAGAAATGCTCAAGTGCCTGCTTTAAGGTGTAGTCCTCGCATGGGCTTTTGAAGGGATTATTTAAACACCAAAATTAATATCCACTTATAAAAAAAATCAAAAAGACCAACTTTGATTGCATAACATTTTCATTTATTTATGTTTCAGAGTTTTTGCTTTCCATCTCTCACATTTACCGCAGATGCATTCATTGGGCTTCAGTTTTTTCAAATTACTTTGATAGTAATCAATTGCTATGATACTAAGTTGTAGATGGGCATATACCCATTCTGAATATACCTAGACCANTTTAAGTACTTAAAATTTCAGTTAAAATAATGTAATACATCAAAAATTAATAATTATATTAAAATATAACTAAGTAAATTGATAATTAAATATTTCATATTTTATAGTTGTTAATTTGAAAGAATTGGTACAAGTCCCAGAGCAAGCAAGAATCGCTCGAAAGCATAGTAAATACTTATACTTTTAAATTATAGTAACATTAATTTATCGTATCTTTGATTCGCTCTGTGACTTAGATTTTATTCGCTCTTAAATTTCATTTTGATCATATTGAGAGTACGTCACCGATAATTGCATATTATTTAAATTCATATTTTAGGTTGTTGAATGGTACACTAACAATAAAACTTATTATTTGGATTGTTTGCATGTCCTTGGCTATGATGAGCATCTCTTTAAGGTACTAGTGAGAAAATATTTAGGTATTCGTGCACGTAAATGAAAAAAGATATTGATATTGAATTACCTTAAGCAGTAAAATTTTTTATGGTGCTCCTGTAACGACTGTATACAGATTAAAAGTAAAATTGATATATAAATGATATAGTTGACTATTTTAAATAATAGTAGACAATACAAATCGTTAAACGCTATATAATTTTATACTGTTTAATTGGCATGGATATTGTCTCTCTTTTCATTGAATTATTATAGTTTAGGATTATGAGTATTCACTAGTTTTATTTAGCTAACTGTTATTTTTAAATAACTTTTCAAGTTTAATTAATTTATTAAAAAATGAACAATTGACGAAAAAAATGTTTATCGATGTCGTGGACAACTAGAACTGAGGTAAAATTTAATTTTATTGCTTTAATTCATTTTTTTAGCAGCTCTTTCATTATTAAAATGTTAGTTATAGAAATTTAATGTTTACCGTAAGAATGTCTGCACCCGCTTTGGTTATTTCCAAACACTAGGTCGGGTGGTGACACGTTTACTAAGACTAAACCATTTAAAACAACTCTCTCTAATCTTGTTTGCCACTGGAGCTACACCAACTCTTTCACAAATATATTCATTTCGCATTTTGTCTCTAAGTGTAAAGTCATTCCACCTAAGCCTTCTCATCTCAGCAACACTTAATTTGGTATTATGTTTCTCTTTCATAGACTAACATTTTGCTTCATAAAGCATTGAAAGTTTCACCAACAGTTTATAAATTTTCCTTTTTAAGTCTAAGCGATACTTTTCCATCACACAATAGGTTGAAAGCCTTCCCTCCACTTCAACCATCCAACTTGAATTTTACTAATAGCATCCCAATCTATATCACCATCACTTTGAACAATAGACCCGAGATATCTAAAACGTTAACTCATTTTAATGATTTGATCACTCATTATTACAACTGTCACTTGATCTACTACCACTCAAATTATATTTCATGTATTCGGTTTTAGATCTACTCTCAAACGAATGTCATTAGACTCAAAAGTAGTCCTCCATTGATACCGGAGTTAACCCAAATCACAATAGACATAGAAATTATTGTTGAAATTCAAAAGAGATTACAAAAGCAACACTTGAACCAACAAAATAACAACAAGAAAATAAATGACAGGCAAAACTCTGGGGGAGGATGAAGATGAGGGGGTGGTCAGATAGCATCTGGAGGGGCTGGTTGATAGTTGTGGGTGTAGTGTGAAGCTTGGAAGGGCTGGTCGGAAGCCCTGGATGGTGGAACAAAAAGCCGACAGCAGCAGGGAGGCAAGAGAAACGATCTCGGAAACTGGCTGGAAGGCTGGTGGAGGGAGGTAGTAATGCTGGAGGGAAGTGGGAGGCGGTTGGGAAGCTGGAGGAGGCAGAAAACAGAAAATAGAAAAATGTGGTGGTCGGCTGCAGAGAGATACAACGACTGGGAGCAACGAGGGAGGATGTGGAAAGGGATAGGATGAAGAAAATCACCACCTCGAAAAAGAGATACAGCCAGAGCACCACCTGCTCCCTCGGGTACAACCCTCGAAGCGGAAAATGGGCGTCAATAGTTATCCTGACAGAAATCTAAAAATTGGAATTAATCAGCAAGAAAAAATACACATATTTAATAGCTAATAGATAAAATAGGAAGGGGAAGCTTCGCCTTTTGGGCCAAAATCAAAAAGGAAGGAGGAAAAAGCGGCAAACAAGAAATAGGGAAGGCTTTGTTGGTACTTCCTGCCCCTTAGGAGTGGAAGATGGGTCGGCCCAACCTCCTGCTGGACCGAAATACTCCAAGTTGAACAAATTGGCCGATTCAGCTATTCTATCAATGCCCGATCAGTTAGCTCAACTTTGCTCACGAGTGTTCCTCGAAGCCCTACATCAGTTTTCAAGGGTTGGAGGAGTTTTGAATCCATTTGTCAAAGCTTCCAGTTCTTGTTAGTGATCCTAGCAGCACCTGGATTGCAGTATCAGTTGCATTGTCTCCCAAAGCATTGGAGAAGTTTTCTCTAATTCTGAGCATACTTCCATAACGATTTGCTCTCATAGATTCCTTCCATTAAACTGAACTGAGCCTGCATGTCTCGCCTATGTTGTTGAATACACTTGAAGTAGTCCACGAGCAGTTTGACCTGATTTGAAGTGAGGGCACGGTGGTAGCCATGGTGGCAAGATGTAGATTGTGATATCCTAAAGTGCCCTCTATCGTGCATGTCCAGTGTCTGACACTAGTGTCTCAATCCCAACATCCCCATCATCACCAAAACTGGCCGATGTTGCTCTGCTGACAAGGGCTCCTACGATCTGGAGCTCCACTGAAGGAAGTAGGATGATATGTTGGCTATCCTAGGTGAAAGAATATAGGTTTTTAAATCTGTTGTGTTACGTCCTCCGGTCAATTTGCCATGGTTTCCACAACAAAATATGGTTAACATGCATGGGGACTACGTCAGACGACACCTAATCTTGTAGCTGGCTCCTAATCGAAAACTTCACTAGGCCCCTCTGGTCAAAGCTTTCTTCAGTCGCGTCAAAGAATATGACTAATAGTGCCTTTGAGTCATCTGTGTAGATGTCACATTCTTATTGTTTCCTTCATCAATGATAAAACTGCATACCTTCTCATTCACCTTGCAACGGAGGCAGGAGACTGCGGCCCCCAACATTAGCAAGAGGGCCATTCTAATATCCAAAACCTTTCTACTCCCACAGTTTTAACTACTACTCTGCTAATAATTCATACTTGTTGTCAAAATTGAGAACCAATTGATTTACCTCATGATCTTGAGACTATTGTGACTACCTTTCCGGCACTTACAAATTTGGACTCTCATATGATTCCCCGATTTTGGAAGTCCCAACTCCCCCCTCTAATTACTGAAAACAAAAATAATCTTGTTAATTTGCAACTTGATGACACCATTGATGGTTTTAATGAGAGCATTATGGGTAACTACACTATAGTGGATAGAAAATTTCCTACTATTTACGAGGCAAGATTTTAAAAAAGGGAAAACCAAAAAACAAAATGGCACTATCCTATTCTCATCAAGCTTCAAGCAAGGTGGACTTAATGAGCTATTTTGATTGTTTTCTAGTACAATTTGCTGGTTAACCTTTTGACTTTTTTCTTTATGCATCTAATCAGTTGTATTTCCGTTTTACTTTGGAACTTGTCCTCGTTATGCTCTCTTCATTATCATATAACTATTTTACATTAAAAAAAATGCAACAATAGAAAAATGCAAGAAAAAAATAAATAAAATAAATAAATGCTCAAGTGCCTGCTTTAAGGTGTAGTCCTCGCATGGGCTTTTGAAGGGATAATTTAAACACCAAAATTAATATCTACTTTAAAAAAAAAATCAAAAAGACCAACTTTGATTGCATAACATTTTCATTTATTTATGTTTCAGAGTTTATGCTTTCCATCTCTCACATTTACCGCAGAAGCATTCATTTGGCTTCAGTTTTTCAAATTATTTTGATAGTAATCAATTGCTATGATACTAAGTTGTAGATGGGCATATACCCATTCTGAATATACCTAGACCAAAATATGCTGCAAATTGAAGTTAAAGATATCAACGTGTGGTCTACAAAGAGATTCAAAAGCAGATATATGATTTTTTAAAGGGTTTAAATAACCACCAATCCCAATAACCATTTTAATACTCTGAATTACGGAGACTTTAAAAGTCTATAAATTGGCATCTATACTGTTGCACTCGATTGAATGGTAGGGTGTTTTGTGTGTTTCATCTTCTCATAGTTACTGTATATATGCTACTAAGATATTCACTTCTAAGCATTCTAAGTGAAAACAAATAAGGGGTTAAGTAATTAACTTTGGTTCCAATTATATGATCGAAAAAAATAAGTACCTGAACTAATTCAAACAGAAGCTGGTAGTAGCTGACAAGTTTGTTTTAACATAATAAATTCCTTTGAACTTGTACTAGTAATAAATTATGCGTAAGCTTCTGTGGTGATTAAAATACCGAACCCATGTTTTATTCGGTTAGTAATTTCAGGTTTTTGATCTTATATGAAATTGACACTGGTATCAGGCAAGCATTTAGCTATTATGGCGTAAACACTGGAACAAAAACTAAGGGATATCAGTCTCAAAAAGTAAAATACGAGTTTTTAACCAACTTTAAAGGACTGAAGATTGGCTGGTTGCCTTAAGTTTAGGTTGGTTCTCCGGTTGTTACGAGTCAAAGTGACAGCCTAGTAACTTACAGATAATGACAAAAAGTATATATATACATACTAATTGAATATAATAAGAGTAAGTAGCATAAATGACTATTTAAAATGAATGTGTGACAACTAGAAAGTGTAGATTGAGTGCTGATTGGGGAGAGTGGAAGATATTAAAACTTAGGTATATAAAATAAATTTAAGTGGTTTGGACGGATATAACAAAGAATGGAAAAATCACTCATAACAAATATATAAAATTAACTTTGAATTTTTAAGAAGGAAGAGGTGTTGCTCGAAGATAACATAAATAAAAATTGTATAAAAAGAAGTATGAATAATGAGTTTAGCACCTCATGCAGCAATTAGCAAAAATAATTGTATAATTATAATGCTTAAAATCAATCCCAAGTGGTTGGGATAAAACTAATGATGATGTTTTAAACTTATTATCAACTTACTTATTACAAAGTTAATAATCTCTCACAGCCCATTCATGTTATTTGATTAAATGTATACAACAAACCAATTTGACAAAAAAAATAAAAAGGTAACCCAAACATCTTACAGAAGTACGCTACATAGAAAACCGGCGATCTATCAATTGCCTCTTTGAAAAAGGGATAAAAAGGTTTTGCCTCGTGCATTAGTTGACCACTGTTACCAAGATTTATATTCACAACCTCTAATAATACGGAAAAAATAATTAAAAAAATTAATAACCTCCGGTCACAATGGAGCAACCTACCATCGCTTCATGCCCATCCCAATTTCTAAATATCTCCTTTCCAAACGGCAAAAGTGCAACGTTGCCATGTTGTGCACTAGCTGGTATCTCTCCCTGCCAGACCATTGTCAGTAGCATCACTCACAATGCACAACACCATGCACAAGAAGGACCACAGAGATGGATCACGCCTTCCTCTTCTTTGCTCTGATTGGAGGTATACTTTTGCTCATCTCATGTTCATAGTCGAGCTCGTTCTTTTTCGTCGATCACTATTAGGGGATATTCTGCATTTCCCATTTAACTCGGTCTCTTTAGATCCCATCTTCTACAAAGACCTCCCAAGATCTTGTATGATTTCCCAATGAGATCGCCACCTCCTTCTCAGGAAGCCCCTAATTGCCTCTACTATCCTTCCCAGTGGTTGCACCTCCTGCCCCTTAGCCTTGCTCTCAATTGTGAACGTTGTTTATGGTTTGAACGCTATGCATGTTTTCCCTCTCCTCCCAATAATTCTCATCATTACCGAACTCAGCAACTCAACAAAATAAAAAGCCTTCATCTTTTCAGAGCAAATTTACTCTCCTCTTTATCTATAAGGTGATTTATGTGCATGCTAAACCTATCACCCGCTCACTTAATAGTTAATTATATATGACAGTTTCATTTGGTTTACATCTAGTTGGTGGCTATTCTATTAGACTTCTTAACCCTCGGCACATCATAAGACTTATTTAGAAGCAAATTACATTACTCTTCTCACAATGTTCATAAAATATTAGCGACCTCCTGATGTGCATGTTAAAATAATCTCTTTAAAATCTCCTGTCAATTACTTGGATGAATTCATTTGTACTACTTCAATCAGTGTATTTTTTCCCCTTAATTTCAATTTTTTCGTTGTTTTTACAGGCATGCTACCACAAGTCATCTTGCTAAGCCCTCTATATCTAGTGTCTTGATGAACTTAATGTGATAGCCCCTTTCATAAAAAAGCGTAGAGTAGGTTCTTGTGGTCTAGATATTACAAAATGTGGAATTTAAAAGCTTTCCACAATATTGCTCCTCTTATCATATTTGCTGACATAAATTTTCTGAATGTTTCAAGGTTCACCTTAAGCTAAAATATCCTAAATTTCACATGCAGGCCCTTCCCCTAATGCTCTTAATTTTCCTCCAGCCCTTGTGGTAAAAGATCCCCATCATCCATTCAGGTATATTCCCAAGTCTTAGAGTCACAATCATATTCTCTCCCAAAGAAAATGCTTAAAATTTTGGTGCCAGCTAACCCCTAAGTATTTGTCACTCAATATTATCACTGAAAATATAAAGCAAGTTCTTAAAATGCCTCAACCTCATCCAATTTGTGAAAAAAATGATGAATATTTATCACAATAGTTTTATAAATTTGACTGAAACATTCAAAGCATCAGCTAAGAGATTCCGTGTTTTTTATACTAGAAATACAAGAATAAAAAGAAAATATACCTTTAGCAACTCTCATTCACTCAGAAGATTTGAATATATGCTTTGTACTTTTTGTGTGTTAATGTTTTTTTTTTCTTTTTTTTATATTATTTATTTACTTATTCATTTTGCTTTTGCATTTCTTTGTAAATGGCCTATTATACTCATATCAATATCCATTAAAATAGTTTATAAAGATGAAAATAACAAAAAAAATGCTTTAATGAGATTGATGCAGGAACAGGGACAAGAGTGGGATCACCCGCAGCGGGAAAGCGGGAGCAGGTTAAACCGAGCTGCCTGGGGGCGAAAATTTGACGGGGTGGGGCTGCCGCCCGCCACACTCCTTTTTATGCTTCTTCTACATATGAAAGTATTTTAATGGCTAATTTCTAGATATTTCTTGCCTCATCACCCCTTCCTTTTGTGTGGGAATTTCCTTCTTTATGTCTTTTATTTCATCTTCATGTAAGAGTCTATTTAATTGTTGTTTTCAGCATTTAGAGGGAGTTCATCCTCTGTCTACTTTCAGATTCCTGTGTGGATTACTTCTCCCTATTGTAGGACCCTATTCGAGGGGGTGGTGGCGCTCCAGTTTTATCCTACTCTGAGGTGGTGTATATCTTCCCTCCTATTGCTTGTTTCCGCCTTACCCTTGCTCTCTGCCATCAGCCATCTTCCCTTCTCTCTGTCACCCTGCAGCCAGCTGACCACAGCCCCACAGTTGCTGCAGCCTTTCCCCCTCTCCGCCAAGCTGTGTCGCCACTTTCCCTGCCTGCCAGCTGTGTCGCAGCCTTTCCACTGCCAGCCAACTATGCCGTAAATCTTTCCAACTGCGCCTGCTGCTATCACAATCACCCATCTGTCTATCANGCAGTTTTATCCTACTCTGAGGTAGTGTATATCTTCCATTCTATTGCTTGTTTCTGCCTTACCCTTGCTCGCTGTCATCAGCCATCTTCCCTTCTTTCTGTCACCCTGCAGCCAGCTGACCCCAGCCCCACAGTTGCTGCAGCCTTTCCCCATCTCCGCCAAGCCGTGCCACCACTTTCCCTGCCTGCCAGCTGTGTCGCAGCCTTCCGACTGCCAGCCAACTATGCCGTAAATCTTTCCAACTGCGCCTGCTGCTATCACAATCACCCATCTGTCTATCAACCTGCTGCCTGAAATCCCTTCAACACCCTCAAACTGCTGCCATATCTTGCTTTGTCTCCTCATCTGCAACCGCAAGCCTTCCTACCTGTTGTTCAGCAGCCAGACACCACCCTTGTCATCATCCTAGAGTCTTTTATTGTTTGTGTTGTTATTGTTTTCATTGTTAAGCGACTTTGNCTACCTGTTGCTCAGCAGCCAGACACCACCCTTGTCATCATCCTAGAGTCTTTTATTGTTTGTGTTGTTCTTGTTTTCATTGTTAAGCGACTTTGAAATTTAGTAATAATAGTGGCCATTTTAATTGTGGTATCCGGTATTAGTCATAATCTTCTCTAGCTTGTTAAAAGTGCTCTTAAATTTTTAATGTTGGGCATTTAATTTCCAATATTTTTAATTCAAATTTAAGAGGAATGTGGTAGTGAAACAAATATTAATTTTCTACACTTTTGTGATTTCTAATCATACTTTCCATTTATACATTATGAGTGTCAGTTATTTATGATTATATTGCTTAATTAACAACCCTCACCTTGAAAAAAAAAAACCAGCAAAAATACAGACCCATTCTTACATATGAGCTCATTTAATTGCTTGAAGATAGATTATATTTCTTAGAAGCTAATAGTTTATTTTCACTCACTTTATGTGGGAAAAATAAATTATCATTTTTAGGCATTTTGATTGTATTTGTACAGTTTAAAACATATTAATTTCCTTCTTCAAGCCCANATAACAACCCTCACCTCGAAAAAAAAAAACCAGCAAAAATATAGACCCATTCTTACATATGAGCTCATTTAATTGCTTGAAGATAGATTAGATTATATTTCTTAGAAGCTAATAGTTTATTTTCACTCACTTTATCTGGGAAAAAGCAATTATCATTTTTAGGCATTTTGATTGTATTTGTACAGTTTAAAACATATTAATTTCCTTCTTCAAGTCCAATGACATGATCTAGTAATATTTAAATGAGTCATAAATCTCATCTTTATTTACACCATACCTTACACCATACCATTTAATCCAGAAAAGCTTCAATTTCACTGGAAAGTGCTGAGTTCTGCCAATTTTCTGAANATTTCAAGGTTCACCTTAAGTTAAAATATCCTAAATTTTACATGCAGGCCCTTCCACTAATGCTCTTAATTTTCCTCCTGCCATTGTGGTAAAAGATCCCCCTCATCCATTCAGGTATATTCCCAATTCTTAGAGTCAAGATCATATTCTCTCCCAAAGAAAATGCTTAAGATTTTGGTGCCAGCTAACCCCGAAGTATTTGTCACTCAATATTATCACTGAAAATATAAAGCAAGTTCTTAAAATGCCTCAACCTCATCCAATTTGTGAAAAAAATGATGAATATTTATCACAATAATTTTATAATTTTGACTGAAACATTCCGAGCATCGGCTAAGAGATTCCGTGTTTTTTATACAAGAAATACAAGAATAAAAAGAAAATATATCTTTAGACAACTTTCATTCACTCAGAAGATTTGAATATATACTTTGTACATTTTGTGTGTTAATGTTTTTTTTTCTTTTTTATTTTTATATTATTTATTTACTTATTCATTTTGCTTTTGCATTTCTTTGTAAATGGCTATTATACTCATATCAATATCCATTAAAATACTTTATAAAGATGAGAATAACAAAAAAAATGCTTTAATGAGATTGACGCAGGAACAGGGGCAAGAGTGGGATCTCCCGCAGCGGGAATGCTGGAGCGGGTTAAACCGAGCTGCCTGGGGGCGAAAATTTGATGAGGTGGGGCTGCCGCCCGCCACACTCCTTCTTTTTATGCTTCTTCTGCATATGGAAGTATTTTAATGGTTAATTTCTAGATATTTCTTGCCTCCTCACCCTTTCCTTTTGTGTGGGAATTTCCTTCTTTATTTCTTTTATTTCTTCTTCATGTAAGAGTCTATTTAATTATTGTTTTCAGCGTTTAAAGGGAGTTCATGCTGTGTCTACTTTCAGATTCCTGTGTGGATTACTTCTCCCTATTGTAGGACTCTATTCGAGGAGGTGGTGGTGCTGCAGTTTTATCCTACTCTGAGGTAGTGTATATCTTCCATTCTATTGCTTGTTTCTGCCTTACCCTTGCTCGCTGTCATCAGCCATCTTCCCTTCTTTCTGTCACCCTGCAGCCAGCTGACCCCAGCCCCACAGTTGCTGCAGCCTTTCCCCATCTCCGCCAAGCCGTGCCACCACTTTCCCTGCCTGCCAGCTGTGTCGCAGCCTTCCGACTGCCAGCCAACTATGCCGTAAATCTTTCCAACTGCGCCTGCTGCTATCACAATCACCCATCTGTCTATCAACCTGCTGCCTGAAATCCCTTCAACACCCTCAAACTGCTGCCATATCTTGCTTTGTCTCCTCATCTGCAACCGCAAGCCTTCCTACCTGTTGCTCAGCAGCCAGACACCACCCTTGTCATCATCCTAGAGTCTTTTATTGTTTGTGTTGTTCTTGTTTTCATTGTTAAGCGACTTTGAAATTTAGTAATAATAGTGGCCATTTTAATTGTGGTATCCGGTATTAGTCATAATCTTCTCTAGCTTGTTAAAAGTGCTCTTAAATTTTTAATGTTGGGCATTTAATTTCCAATATTTTTAATTCAAATTTAAGAGGAATGTGGTAGTGAAACAAATATTAATTTTCTACACTTTTGTAATTTCTAATCATACTTTCCATTTATACATTATGAGTGTCAGTTATTTATGATTATATTGCTTAAATAACAACCCTCACCTCGAAAAAAAAAAACCAGCAAAAATATAGACCCATTCTTACATATGAGCTCATTTAATTGCTTGAAGATAGATTAGATTATATTTCTTAGAAGCTAATAGTTTATTTTCACTCACTTTATCTGGGAAAAAGCAATTATCATTTTTAGGCATTTTGATTGTATTTGTACAGTTTAAAACATATTAATTTCCTTCTTCAAGTCCAATGACATGATCTAGTAATATCTAAATGAGTCATAAATCTCATCTTTATTTACACCATACCTTACACCATACCATTTAATCCAGAAAAGCTTCAATTTCACTGGAAAGTGCTGAGTTCTGCCAATTTTCTGAATTAAAGAGGCATTTAAAAACGTTCCCATACAATGACTATTCACCTCTTCATGTACGAGAATTATAAAATATATCGAAGTCTTGCCAGACCATTTACATTACTTGTGTTTTAAGTCCACTAAGACGTCATTGAAGACCTCGCTTCAAATATCACCACAGAAACATTGAATTTCAACAAGCAAAAAAAGGACCTCCATTCAGATGATAAAGGTTTGAATAATATAAATAGTAAATGCCAAAAAATATGACTGCCACACTGACTTTCGAAGTACTCATTTAGGATCAATTTTATTTTTTTTATTTTATTTTTTTTTCTAAACATAGTCTGAAAGGGATTTTTACAATTATTTTGTCCAAAAAGAAATTAACATGTTTTTAAAAAAAATAGTCAAAACAGCGTTTAGGTATTTTGAGTGTTATTAAAATCAATCACATTTTAATCAAATAGCCAATATGTTTTGCTTCAAATCAGAACTTAAACGAAACAAAATAAAACCAAAAAATAGAAAAAAAAACAAAAATGATCCCAAACGGCCCCTAAGATTATTGTATATCTGATAATACTAGGGCTTGTTGGGATCACTCTTGTTTTTTGTTTTCCGTTTTGATTTTTTCTTTTACTTTAAAAACATTTTTGTTTAGTGTACTTTTACATGCTTATAAATTTTGTTTTTAAAATTACTGAAAATAAAAATATGTAAAAGCCGTTTCGAGTATTTTTAAAAACAACTAAACATTTTCTACTATATCAAACAAGCTTTTCTTTACATCAAAACATAGATAAAATAAAATAAAAATAAAAATAAAAACCAAAAAACTAAACCTAGAAGTGATCCTAATCGGCCCAAAATAAAGCCAAAAGAAAGAGAAAGAACCTTTAAGACATACATGACTGTGAAACGAGTAATAGTAAATTGCCTAGAAACAATCAAGGAGTTGTTAAATAGAAAAACAAGAAAGGCCATAGTGTAATTTACATACTGTTCGGCCAAGCAAGAAAGCTGCGGTTGCACCAAAAGTTCCTCCAAGAGAGTCAGCAATGAAACCCAGAGGCAGCCCAAATAAATATCCTCCTCCAAGCTAAAATGTAAACAAGTTCCAAAACAGTTAGCCAAAATAATCTTAATAGACCGGACCATCTGATTTTAGTAATGTATTGCAAATTCCAAAATTCTAGAGGCAAACAGAACACAGCAAAGAAGCTAAACTTCAAAGAAAATAATAAATAAACTAGTATAAATAACATGTCACAAGCCAGAAATTATACTAAAGGTGTCATTTACGTTAAATGATTCCGTTTGTACCTAAAAGATGCCATGTTTAAATTGAAATGAGTAAACTCCACTTGAATGATATTCAGGGTTTGAAAACAACGGTGAATGCTACCAGATAGATGGTATAATTCTAGTGTTGACATAAGCATGATGATGCAATGCAAGATGTTACCTTTAGCTATCAATACTAAAATCTATTTTTTTTGTCAAAATATATTTACCATGCAATATTATGCTTTTTCTTATTGTCATTTAACCCTATTTTGTCCCTTTTATAATGTTCAACGGTAGGTTGATGATTTTCAATGAGGACTAGATCTACAAAGAATGTCTACAGTTAAAGGACAAGATAAAGAAAGTTTTTATTTTGGCTGCCACACTTAGAACTGGTTTTCATTTCTAGGCTTTCCTAATCCTTTCTTCATCACAATCTCATCCCTGGTTTCACATACCATGGATCAATTATATCAAAATAAAAACTGATAAAGACGAGGATATAAAAAGTGAAACGGGAACCATGTGATCAAATAGGAAAGAAACGATTATAATGGTTCGCAGCAATAGAGTAACATTATTAAATGANTGTTTTATTCGGTTAGTAATTTCAGGTTTTTGATCTTATATGAAATTGATACTGGTATCAGGCAAGCATTTAACTATTATGGCGTAAACACTGGAACAAAAACTAAGGGATATCAGTCTCAAAAAGTAAAATACGAGTTTTTAACCAACTTTAAAGGACTGAAGATTGGCTGGTTGCCTTAAGTTTAGGTTGGTTCTCCAGTTGTTACGAGTCAAAGTGACAGCCTAGTAATAACTTACAGATAATGACAAAAAGTATATATATACATACTAATTGTATATAATAAGAGTAAGTAGCATAAATGACTATTTAAAATGGATGTGTGACAACTAGAAAGTGTAGATTGAGTGCTGATTGGGGAGAGTGGAAGATATTAAAACTTAGGTATATAAAATAAATTTAAGTGGTTTGGACGGATATAACAAAGAATGGAAAAATCACTCATAACAAATATATAAAATTAACTTTGAATTTTTAAGAAGGAAGAGGTGTGGCTCGAAGATAACATAAATAAAAATTGTATAAAAAGAAGTATGAATAATAGGTTTAGCACCTCATGCAGCATTTAGCAAAAATAATTGTATAATTATAATGCTTAAAATCAATCTCAAGTAGTTGGGATAAAACTAATGATGATGTTTTAAACTTATTATCAACTTACTTATTACAAAGTTAACAATCTCTCACAGCCCATTCATGTTATTTGATTAAATGTATACAACAAACCAATTTGACAAAAAACATAAAAAGGTAACCAAAACATCTTACAGAAGTACGCTACATATAAAACCGGCAATCTATCAATTGCCTCTTTGAAAAAAGGGATAAAAAGGTTTTCCTTGGTGCATTAGTTGGCACTGTTACCAAGATTTATATTCATAACCTCTAATAGTACGGAAAAAAATAATTAAAAAAATTAATAACCTCCTGTCACAATGGAGCAACCTACCATCGCTTCATGCCCATCCCAATTTCTAAATATCTCCTTTCCAAACGGCAAAAGTGCAACGTTGCCATGTTGTGCACTAGCTGGTATCTCTCCCTGCCAGACCATTGTCGGTAGCATCACTCACAATGCACAACACCATGCACAAGAAAGACCACAGAGATGGATCACGCCTTCCTCTTCTTTGCTCTGATTGGAGGTATACTTTTGCTCATCTCATGTTCATAGTCGAGCTCGTTCTTTTTCATGGATCACTATTAGGGGATATTCTGCATTTCCCATTTAACTCAGTCTCTTTAGACCCCACCTTCTACAAAGACCTCCCAAGATCTTGTATGATTTCCCAATGAGATCGCCACCTCCTTCTCAGGAAGCCCCTAATTGCCTCTACTTTCCTTCCAGTGGTGGCACCTCCTGCCCCTTAACCTTGCTGTCAATTGTGAACGTTGTTTATGGTTTGAACGCTATGCATGTTTTCCCTCTCCTCCCAATAATTCTCATCATTACCGAACTCAGCAACTCAAAAAAATAAAAAGCCTTCATCTTTTCAGAGCAAATTTACTTTCCTCTTTATCTATAAGGTGATTTATGTGCATGCTAAACCTATCACCCGCTCACTTATTAGTTAATTATATATGACAGTTTCATTTGGTTTACATCTAGTTGGTGGCTATTCTATTAGACTTCTTAACCCTCGGCATATCATAAGACTTAAAGCAAATTACATTACTCTTCTCACAATGTTCATAAAATATTAGCGGCCTCCTGATGTGCATGTTAAAATAATCTCTTTAAAATCTCCTGTCAATGACTTGGATGAATTCATTTGTACTACTTCAATCAGTGTATTTTTTCCCCTTAATTTCAATTTTTTCGTTGTTTTTACAGGCATGCTACCACAAGTCATCTTGCTAAGCCCTCTATATCTAGTGTCTTGATGAACTTAATGTGATAGCCCCTTTCATAAAAAAGCGTAGAGTAGGTTTTTGTGATCTAGATATTACAAAATGTGGAATTTAAAAGCTTTCCACAATATTGCTCCTCTTATCATATTTGCTGACATAAATTTTCTGAATGTTTCAAGGTTCACCTTAAGCTAAAATATCCTAAATTTCACATGCAGGCCCTTCCCCTAATGCTCTTAATTTTCCTCCAGCCCTTGTGGTAAAAGATCCCCATCATCCATTCAGGTATATTCCCAAGTCTTAGAGTCACAATCATATTCTCTCCCAAAGAAAATGCTTAAAATTTTGGTGCCAGCTAACCCCTAAGTATTTGTCACTCAATATTATCACTGAAAATATAAAGCAAGTTCTTAAAATGCCTCAACCTCATCCAATTTGTGAAAAAAATGATGAATATTTATCACAATAGTTTTATAAATTTGACTGAAACATTCAAAGCATCAGCTAAGAGATTCCGTGTTTTTTATACTAGAAATACAAGAATAAAAAGAAAATATACCTTTAGCAACTCTCATTCACTCAGAAGATTTGAATATATGCTTTGTACTTTTTGTGTGTTAATGTTTTTTTTTTCTTTTTTTTATATTATTTATTTACTTATTCATTTTGCTTTTGCATTTCTTTGTAAATGGCCTATTATACTCATATCAATATCCATTAAAATAGTTTATAAAGATGAAAATAACAAAAAAAATGCTTTAATGAGATTGATGCAGGAACAGGGACAAGAGTGGGATCACCCGCAGCGGGAAAGCGGGAGCAGGTTAAACCGAGCTGCCTGGGGGCGAAAATTTGACGGGGTGGGGCTGCCGCCCGCCACACTCCTTTTTATGCTTCTTCTACATATGAAAGTATTTTAATGGCTAATTTCTAGATATTTCTTGCCTCATCACCCCTTCCTTTTGTGTGGGAATTTCCTTCTTTATGTCTTTTATTTCATCTTCATGTAAGAGTCTATTTAATTGTTGTTTTCAGCATTTAGAGGGAGTTCATCCTCTGTCTACTTTCAGATTCCTGTGTGGATTACTTCTCCCTATTGTAGGACCCTATTCGAGGGGGTGGTGGCGCTCCAGTTTTATCCTACTCTGAGGTGGTGTATATCTTCCCTCCTATTGCTTGTTTCCGCCTTACCCTTGCTCTCTGCCATCAGCCATCTTCCCTTCTCTCTGTCACCCTGCAGCCAGCTGACCACAGCCCCACAGTTGCTGCAGCCTTTCCCCCTCTCCGCCAAGCTGTGTCGCCACTTTCCCTGCCTGCCAGCTGTGTCGCAGCCTTTCCACTGCCAGCCAACTATGCCGTAAATCTTTCCAACTGCGCCTGCTGCTATCACAATCACCCATCTGTCTATCAACCTGCTGCCTGAACTCCCTCTAACACCCTCAAACTGCTGCCATATCTTGCTTTGTCTCCTCATCTGCAACCGCAAGCCTTCCTACCTGTTGTTCAGCAGCCAGACACCACCCTTGTCATCATCCTAGAGTCTTTTATTGTTTGTGTTGTTATTGTTTTCATTGTTAAGCGACTTTGGTTGTAACCTATATGAAATTTAGTAATAATAGTGGCCATTTTAATTGTGGTATCCGGTATTAGTCATAATCTTCTCTAGCTTGTTAAAAGTGCTCTTAAATTTTTAATGTTGGGCATTTAATTTCCAATATTTTTAATTCAAATTTAAGAGGAATGTGGTAGTGAAACAAATATTAATTTTCTACACTTTTGTGATTTCTAATCATACTTTCCATTTATACATTATGAGTGTCAGTTATTTATGATTATATTGCTTAATTAACAACCCTCACCTTGAAAAAAAAAAACCAGCAAAAATACAGACCCATTCTTACATATGAGCTCATTTAATTGCTTGAAGATAGATTATATTTCTTAGAAGCTAATAGTTTATTTTCACTCACTTTATGTGGGAAAAATAAATTATCATTTTTAGGCATTTTGATTGTATTTGTACAGTTTAAAACATATTAATTTCCTTCTTCAAGCCCAATGACATGATCTAGTAATATCTAAATGAGTCATAAATCTCATCTTTATTTACACCATACCATTTAATCCAGAAAAGCTTCAATTTCACTGGAAAGTGCTGAGTTCTGCCAATTTTCTGAATTAAAGAGGCATTTAAAAACGTTCCCATACAATGATTATTCACCTCTTCATGTACGAGAATTATAAAATATATCGAAGTCTTGCCAGACCATTTACATTACTTGTGTTTTAAGTCCACTAAGACGTCATTGAAGACCTCGCTTCAAATATCACCACAGAAACATTGAATTTCAACAAGCAAAAAAAGGACCTCCATTCAGATGATAAAGGTTTGAATAATATAAATAGTAAATGCCAAAAAATATGACTGCCACACTGACTTTCGAAGTACTCATTTAGGATCAATTTTATTTTTTTTATTTTATTTTTTTTTCTAAACATAGTCTGAAAGGGATTTTTACAATTATTTTGTCCAAAAAGAAATTAACATGTTTTTAAAAAAAATAGTCAAAACAGCGTTTAGGTATTTTGAGTGTTATTAAAATCAATCACATTTTAATCAAATAGCCAATATGTTTTGCTTCAAATCAGAACTTAAACGAAACAAAATAAAACCAAAAAATAGAAAAAAAAACAAAAATGATCCCAAACGGCCCCTAAGATTATTGTATATCTGATAATACTAGGGCTTGTTGGGATCACTCTTGTTTTTTGTTTTCCGTTTTGATTTTTGCTTTTACTTTAAAAACATTTTTGTTTAGTGTACTTTTACATGCTTATATATTTTGCTTTTAAAATTACTGAAAATAAAAATATGTAAAAGCCGTTTCGAGTATTTTTAAAAACAACTAAACATTTTCTACTATATCAAACACGCTTTTCTTTACATCAAAACATAGATAAAATAAAATAAAAATTTAAAAAAAAACCAAAAAACTAAACCTAGAAGTGATCCTAATCGAACAAAAATAAAGCCAAAAGAAAGCGAAAGAACCTTTAAGACATACATGACTGTGAAACGAGTTAAATAGAAAAACAAGAAAGGCCATAGTGTAATTTACATACTGTTCGGCCAAGCAAGAAAGCTGCGGTTGCACCAAAAGTGCCTCCAAGAGAGTCAGCAATGAAACCCAGAGGCAGCCCAAATAAATATCCTCCTCCAAGCTAAAATGTAAACAAGTTCCAAAACAGTTAGCCAAAATAATCTTAATAGACCGGACCATCTGATTTTAGTAATGTATTGCAAATTCCAAAATTCTAGTGGCAAACAGAACACAGCAAAGAAGCTAAACTTCAAAGACAATAATAAATAAACTTGTATAAATAAAATGTCACAAGCCAAAAAATATACTAAAGGTGTTATCTACGTTAAATGATTCTGTTTGTACCAAAAAGATGCCATGTTTAAATTGAAATGAGTAAACTCTACTTGAGTGATATTCAGGGTTTGAAAACAACGGTGAATGCTACCAGATAGATGGTATAATTCTAGTGTTGACATAAGCATGATGATGCAATGCAAGATGTTTCCTTTAGCTATCAATACTAAAAATCTATTTTTTTGTCAAAATATATTTACCATGCAATATTATGCTTTTTCTTATTGTCATTTAACCCTGTTTTGTCCCTTTTATAATGTTCAAAGGTAAGTTGATGATTTTCAATGAGGACTAGATCTACAAAGAATGTCTACAGTTAAAGGACAAGATAAAGAAAGTTTTTATTTTGGCTGCCACACTTAGAACTGGTTTTCATTTCTAGGCTTTCCTAATCCTTTCTTCATCACAATCTCATCACTGGTTTCACATGACGAGATCATTCATTAAATTTTTCGATCCTCTCTTTATATTTACCCGATTTTATCTCGACATCAGATGCTTCACTTTACTACATGCACACAGCCCTCAAATCCATCCTTCAGATATTAAACCATGCAATGCATATCCGCAAATCCATTTCACACATTGCATTCCTTGATCAACCATGTCATCTTACAAACACATATCTATGGCACCAACTGCATGCACAAATCACATCCTTGCAAAGCATGAACAAAAAACGCAAATAAAAATTTTAAGTCAAATAATACTTTACTCCGATCAAAATAGTCTGCCAAAGTGCATGAAACCTTTGAGCTTCCAAAGGAATCTTTCCAAAAGAAAGAAAGGATTTACAAGAGAGTATTCTATTGATATCATAGATGAAAGAGATTTTATTCTCCGTTGTCTCTTCCTCCTCGGAATGGTTTCCCTTCTTCACAACTTCTTTGGGATGGACTTCACATTCATCTCTCTTCTTTGTGGAAAATATTTCTAGTTTTACACTAAATACTATATTGAAAGATTTTCAGCTCTCCCTTTACAAGCATTTAACTATCTGGACTTCAGTCCTTTTTAGTCATGAGAATCGATGAATGCAAGATAATTCCCTTCATTTTTATTTGCGCCAATGTATGTTAATCAATTCTATTATGATGGTTATTCTTGCTTATCAGTTAGGATTAGTTTGCCATTTAATATTTTTTTAAGGCAGTATTCAAATTTTTCAAGAAGGACAATTTTTAATCATGGCTCCAAATCTGAAATTAAATAAGATTTGATGTGAATAAAAAAAATACTTTTGTCATCCACTAGCAGATTAGTTCTCTGAATTCATTCCACTTGCTTCATTCCTCTCTAACTCCCGCCTCCCTTCTTTGCCTCCCTTCTTTTAAAGCATTCATTCAACTAAACTTATTAATTCTCTTCTCCTATCTTCCTGGTTCTTCGCATACACTAGATTCCTTCTTTCTAAAAATATCAAAATCAAAATTATCCAATAT